>CM069541.1:54292500-54435000 GCA_035773235.1 Eospalax fontanierii
ACTTTATAGGAAACATGTTTCTAAACCAAAACAGTATTATAGTAAAATACTTGTTTTAATGCTATGTACATAACACAATAGAAAGAAAATTAAAGGTTATTGGGGAGGGCAGACAGAAATAAAGAAAACACCCTAGCAAGTTATTGTTGTGATGCTGTAATTAGGAAGGGAAAATGAGAGTCAGCAAAGCCACAGTTTTAGAAAAGTGGTTATTAGATTTTCTCCCTTCCACTGTGGAAAAAGTCCTTCCTGTTGAAGAAGGCAGTGAAATTTTATCACAGCTATTGCTATTCATAAATCTTATATCTATTTTAATTCAATCTGGCCCTAGCCTCTGAGTCGCTGCACCACAATTTGATTACTATAACCATACTTTTTAACTGCTGTCAGGAAAGACAGCGCCTTATACAAACATCTGCCGGAACACATGCCTGCATTCTCCAGCACCAGCCTTAAATCACACTCTGGTGATGAATCTTTATCTGACACTAATACTTTTTAACTTCATACAGACAATTAAAATGAATTGTAGCTAAATGCACATATAACAAATCAATTTAATCTTTGGCTGCACAGTAGCATATTTTGCAAATTTCCTAAACTTACTTTCTCACATGTATCTTTGGATAAACTTCAAAGGAACAGAAAAGAGCGGAGATATGAACAAAACACAGTTCTTAGGATATGACCATGTAGTGCAGGTCTCAAAGAGTTATGACACTGGAAATTTATCACTGCCATTTAAAAAAATGTCCACATTTATGTGTGAAGAGTGCCATTCTGGGCTTCATTATAAGAGTAACCAAAGCTGAATCTCTGCTGTCTAGGAATTACTGCAATAGAAATTCAGACAGCACATCAAGGAGGCTGGATGGATCAGAGCCACCTCCATCTGCTACTCATCGCACATGCCTGGAATCCTCCGTACTGGTCTGCACTACAGGCCCATACGTTTACTCCATAGCAGGTTGTTCCTGGGTTTCCTCTTCACTTAGATGCACTTAAGTCACAGACTACATTGGCAGTATAGCCCAGGTAAAGGCTGCTTTCTGGCTGAGGCTCTAGCTCAGTGGTAGAGCACTTCTTGACCATACATAAGCACTTGAATTCAATCTCCAGAATTGCGGGGAGGGGGTACATGGCCACTCTTTCCTTCAAGTTCCTCCAGGGTCATTAACCACATCTTAACTACAGGCTGGTCTGCACTAAATGTTTAGACGAGTCACTACAGTGTGGCTGCTTAGTCAGTCATTTGCTGAAGAGCAAGGTGGGTGGGTGGACACTATGATGAATCCACTCTGCAAGTGGATTTTTCAGCAAGATGAATGGAAAGAAATAAACATTGTGGGGTACATGCTGGAGTCTACGTGTGAAGCATTCCCCTGAACCCAGCCCCAATCTTAATATTTCTTTTTTATATGTAAGGATACTGAGGCTTACAAGATGCAGTAACTTAATCCAACCACATAACTGCTAAGACCCAAACCAGTCTGTCAAATTTCTAGTACACTGGCAAAGAAAAGAACTTCTCTTTTAAAACGTTGAAGATTTCAAATATTAACTGTTTTTGTTTCCCTCATAACAATGACAAAAAAAGTAAAGTCAGCTGTAGCCCTGGAATAAAGAAAAAGGAGCTGCATTCCAGCTGTCACAGACTAGTGGGGTGAGCTTTCTCAGTTTGTTTCCCCATCTGTAAAACGAGACCACACTCAGCCAGCTTTGTTATGAAGAGGAAAGCATTCGCACATATACATGTGACAACTTTTCAAGAATTCATCTACAACCCTCTACATGCCACTGACATCTATCTCCACAAAACTTAAAACCAACAGAGTTTAGGAAGTCATCTAAGTCAACTGTCCTTTCTAAATACAAGTAAACCAAGGTTCATAAATGGGAGATGACATGTTCAAGACCCCAGAGAAAGAACAGCATGGTCAAGGCTAACATCTTTGTTTGCATGTCTGTGTTCCTTCGAAGACATGGTCTTCAGGTTCTAGAATTCAACTTTCCATTTTGTTAGTATGAATGGGATTAAGAGGGAGAATGAAAGTGAGTGTGGTGGCCTATGCCCAAAGACCTCATGACCTGCAAAGCTGAGGAAGGAGAAGCAATCTGAGATCACAAGTTCAAGAGCAGCTTGGCAATATAATCAAAACAAGAAGAAAATTAAGATCTTTGGATTCTATGCTGGTGGTTGATTTAAGCTGTCATCTGACTTCTCACTATCAGTGTATTCACCTTAGTAAACAGGGCCTGGAGCTATGGAAAACAAGGACATTTTCCATACCCAGTTCATGTACAAGGTGTGCAGGACAAGGGGGAATGGAAAGCACCACATGCCCCGTTCCCAACACTCCTACAAGCGCTGTTTCCTAGCTGGTTTCTGGTACCTCAGCACTTAATATGCATTCCAATCAGATTTCTTCTACTAACCTGGTAATTAATCAGCAAAGGAGAAGGCAGGCTTCAACAGTAGTTGGACCAAAAGTATGTCCATGCTTTACTTCTTAGTCCACTACTGTCTAAGAATTACTATCAACATATTTTCTTAAAAGATACTTGACATCTGTCTCATTTAAAATTACTCTCAAGAAAAAGTGAAAAAAGAAAAGGGAGGGGGAAAATGCAAATAAAACTTCCCTTTTACTTTCTCCTAAAGCACAGGTGAGGTGGGCAGAATATCCGAGAGCACAGCCCTGAAGGACAGTGACTGACATCAAGAGATGATAAACAAAAGGCTCCTGACTCTCTCATCTCAGATTCCCCAAATGAAAGTCAAACAAGCAAACACCTGACTCTCCCAAGGTCTCGGCACCCTCAATCCCCCTTTACTGCTGCTGCAGGGTGGTAACACTCATCCCTCCTGGCTCCACAAGCCACAGGCTCAGCAGGAATGGTCCTTGAAACTGCCTTCCACTCCATCGCCCTATGTATGCCAGATCTCATTTGAATTCATCTACTACATCTCCACCATCAGTTCGGCCCATGTTACCCTCTCCACTCCTCCCACTCTCTCTCACTACTGAGAAGAAGTTCTTGATTGGTCTCTATCCGCACAGACCCTTTTCAAACCTACTCTGTTCAACAGAGCTCCAGTTTCAAAGCAGAAATTTGTGGAGCTGCAATAAAAAGCTCAATGAACAGATAAGACAAAAACACTCCTTAATGCCCCTTACACATACAGCCCCACAAATCTGATATCCTCACTCATCTGAACTTTTCAAGGCTTCTCCATGCTCCTAGGTTAAGGGGAACATTTCTCATGGGCATCCCTCTGCCTGTGGAGCTTCGCCTTTACCACACTAGCTCTTCCCCAGGGTTCCAGGCACATACCCTTCTTCAAGTCCCTCAAAACTGCTGATGTCCACCCCTTTGCCTTAGGCCCTCTGTACATTCATCTTTGCTCTTCACAGTCTTGCCTTTACAGGAATACATCTCTTAACTAGCTGTGGCTATACTGTGATTCAAATTTGACCATTTCCACTTGGTGTAACATTCAGTCTCCTACCACAGGCTCCACAAAGTCAGAATTCAAGTCTGTTTCTTCTCATCCCGGTCCCAAGGCTCACAATGCGTGAGACAGACAAAGTTACTGGAGAGCAGTAGGTATGAAAGAAGGAAATGACTCATCTTTCAGCACTGTCCAGGTACTTTGCTAGACATGGACTTCCCTTCTCCATTGAACTCTCACAATGTTTTAATCATCATTAACTTATTTTATGGTCATAAGCACAGGCACAAAATGCCAGGCATGGCGGCCCATGTCTGTAATCCCAGCACTCAGGAGGCTGGGTAAGGAGGATGGTAAAAGGAAAATATCATCAAAAGATGTCTTTAATGAAGTTGATCCTTCTTTATAAGTAAGTCATAAAGTAGGAAAGGGGGGTAAATAGCTAACACTTTCTTTTAGGACTACACTAAGAAAAAAATTGGTCTATAGAAAGGAAGGCTGGCAAAAGATAGTCATAGAAATAAGTTACCAAGAGAATAACTGCTAATGTCATCTTGATACTTTATTTTTTGTTATCTAATAAAGTCAATGCAAGAGTAAGGCAACTCCTAATTCAAAACACATCAGTCCCCTACATTCTTCTCTCTCATGGGGC
Organism: Eospalax fontanierii; assembly: GCA_035773235.1. Classification (NCBI taxonomy): domain Eukaryota; kingdom Metazoa; phylum Chordata; class Mammalia; order Rodentia; family Spalacidae; genus Eospalax; species Eospalax fontanierii. The sequence goes on from CM069541.1 coordinate 54,296,610, forward strand.
ACCTATTGGGTACTTGAGAGGAACTCTAATTAAAGGATGGAATGGGGGGTTATAATTCGTCAGCTTCATTCTCAAGTCACCTTCCTTCTCTGGGGTAGAAAAGGGAAAGTAGGAGGCAGCCTGAGCAGGTGAGTGGAAGGAAGGACAGAAGGCTTGTAGACTCACAGACACTACCTCAGCTCAGGCAGCCATAAACAAATGCTGTTGGAGAGAAATATGACGAATGCTAAAAAGTCCAGCAATGCTTTTTTGGCAAGACATTCTGTAGCTTAACACATCAGAAGGGACTATTTTCAGGATAACAGCAAAATATCCAAGTTGAGATAAGCACTTTGCTCAATAGTGGCTTTTTGTGCCTTTTTGTTTTTTTAAAGTATGATTTCAATTCACTAACCTTTTTCTAAGTTTCTAACATTTCTTAGTGACTTCATGTTTTTCTGCAAAAGTTTGATGTGCCTTTCTTTGAAAAGAGCTATTTAATGCCAATGATTGTAGGAAACATTTGTTCATAATTATCTAGACATAGACTGGAACAATGCTGAAACAAGAGCAGCATGCAAAATGTATTTAAGGACTATCATCCCAAAATGCTGCTAAAAGCTATTAACCAGTGTGCGTTAATTGCCACAGCATTCGTATTAATTTTCACTTCAGGCTCGACATTGTGGAATATTTCCCCTGATACATTTTAAACAAAGTTTAATTTAAGGAACTGCTTCTATCAACACTTATGAAAATTAACAGCCAAGCAATTAGCACTCATGGATTATCCCTTCCCCCATGCTCTCTGCAGTTTCCCCGTTAAAACAGTTTCTAACAGAGAAGTGGCTACTTTCTAACAAGTTAACACAATCAAAGTCACAGTTGTCTGTGAATTGGTTCTGCTCTTCTAAGCACTTATCAAGGCAAACATTTCAGAGAACAGTATTTAGCTAAATCAAGTTGTTAAAGATATTTAACATTTTGTTAAAAGGGCCAAGCAATTGTGAATGTCCAGCTTTCTTCCTCACCAATTTTTAAAGCAGCAAGTGCCTTCTAAACAAATGTTTTTAGAAGTGATTATCTATCTTAATATACCTGAGTGAAGCAGGGACCTCAAAAGCCCCACTGAACTCCTGCTCTTCTACTAGCTGATGAAATTCACACGACATTCACACATCTGCCACACGCCTAGCTTAAGAATCTAAAATTCAGGGTCCTCCCACTTAATCCTGTCAACAACCTAGCACTTTCCAGAGGAGAGAAATCATCAGGCTTCAAGAGAGATATGGGCAGAAGTGGGGTGTGTGCTGAGTGCATCCTGTGCTATACACGTGTCTTGCAGCACAGGCCTCATCTCAGTCGGGCCTCTGTAGGAATGAACACTACCATCATTTCATTCTGCAGAAGATAGGCTGGGACAGAGAACATCTTTTCCTTCTACCTTGCTAAGCTCTTGGCTAGGAACTCTGTAATGAGGACTACATTAACAAGAGAAAAACATCCAATTTTATTTAATATGATAAACTTTCCATGATATACAGAAATGAAGACAAAACACCCTTCTCCCCCCGAAACAATTAAACCTGAGATCTTTGTTTACGGTATGATGGTGTATGGAAAGTTGTCAGAAAATGATGGGACAAAAGCTATGGGGAATTTAGCAAGGCCTGCTCTTTAAGATGCTTCTCCATAGTCCTCCACCTCTGCAAATAAGGAGGCTCCTCTCCTCCAGGTCTAGGGAAAACATCTTTCACAGAAAGTCAACGACTTGGGGAGAGTCCTTACTTGACAGATTCCTCTAGTCTATCAACAAATCAACATGCTATGATTTAGGGTAGTGTGTCCTGAACCCCTATCAACCTTCATAAGGTTAGGTAAATAGCCATGAGAACACAGAGCAAGTAATAAAGTCAGGATGCAAAGAAACAAGCTACTACAGAAGAGGTAAGATTACATCTAATAGGCTTCTTGCTCGCTGTGCTGGGTGCTTTGCCAGCACTGTCCTACCGGATATTCTGGTCAGGCTAGTGATGGTTTTTCTTTCCATGGGCACAGTAACAGGTTCAGAGAGGTAGAAAAAACTGACTGAGATGGCACTACTTATCAATACTACTTCTTAGCAAACCTATCAACAAGAAATGGGTAGCTGCAATTCTGACAGTCTGTAAGTGCATCACATGCATGCAATGCAAACAAAGACTAGAAGCGGGAACTGAATCCCCTGGAAACAAGAGTTACAGTTGTTAGTCATCATGTGGGTGCTGGGACTCAAACCCAGGTCCTCTTGCAAGAGCAGCCAGTGTTCTTAACTGCTGAGCCATCTCTCTAGCCCAGATGTACTTCTCAAAACACAATGCTAAGGCTAGGGAAGCAGTTCAGAGGTAGAACGCTAGCTTGGCATTCATATATAAGAGACCTTGGAATCAATCAAACTATGGCCAGGGTACCCTCATTTGAAATAGAGAAAGACAGTACACCTCCAGTATACTTAACCCCAGTGTTCATCAGCAGAGCCCACTTCATTATCTTCAAGCAATTCCAAGTCCAACTCACATTTCACACAAAGTGAAATTAGAAGGACTAGAGCAAGAGGTTTCTTATGTCTCAACCTCTACAATAAAGGTTTTGTCTTATTAATGAGGTTAGTAAGAGGCTCTCTCTCAACAGCAGCTGAGGCTGAACTTCTGTGGTAGAGTGCCTGTCCACCACACATTAGGCCCCAGAGTCAGTACTCAGTACTACGATGATGATGAGAACAAGGAGGATGAGGAGGACAAGGAAGAATTAAATTATTACTCATACAGATGCTGAGCTGATTATACCTCAGCAGACCAAAGCATCCTCAAAATCCTCTTGCAAAATCCTCAATCTTCTTGAACTACTGTCAAACAGTCAGTAAACAAACTTAATAATCAGTGGACCCAAACAAAGTCACAGCAACATCACTTTGCCAAAGATATAATATAAACATAGTAAGCCTGCCACACAAACCCACAAACTGTAAAACCCCCAAGTAGAGACCTAAATATAATCTTTCCCTCCCAATTCCAAGCTTTACAAATTTATTAACCTCCACAATAAATTTTTTTATAAATTATCAACCGGCTAGAGAAATCAAAAATTACTTGAAATTAATTTAGCACAAAAGCTAAGAGATGCTCCCCTTAGACTTTCTAAAACCAGCAACTACATTTGTAAACTTAAGGACACTAGACAGACTTGTTTAACCATACTAGGACTGTTCTGAACCTAAAACAAATCCTTTCTTCAAATCTAATGCAGTTTAATCTTAAGGAGAATTTCACAGCAGACAGTCTCTTGAGGAAATATATAATTAAGTAGTTTTTTAGCATATTTAATTAGACCCCAAACTCTTCCCTGTCCCCTTCTCTCCCCAATTATATACCATGTGCCCAAGAGACCTAAGCAACTCAGTTAATTATGTAAATAAGGCAAGCACTATTCCCAAGAAGAGCATCATGAATATTTCTAGGGGAAAAAAAAATGCATGTATTTTAGTAACTTTAAAAAAAAACTTTGCAAAAATACATATATTTAAATACACACATGCTCATTAATTATAGTATCTAAACACATGGAAAACCTTTACATTTGAAGCAAAAAGCACGCAGCTGGGGAACAAGACGGTGAATCATTAGGACACAACACTCTTTTCATTCCTTAAATATGAGCCGAATGAAAATAAAATAATTTTAAGTTACAACAGTAACAAAAATTTAGTGCTGAATGTCAGATGATTTATGGGAAGAATCAATCTGGAAATTATTAGAGTCGACTCACAGAGAAAGGCTTTATTATCCAGAGGTTGACACGATCTTAACTCTAGAGGCAGCTATGGCTTGGGTAGAACCTACTGCAATCTCATTATTATGCAATCACAAAATGCTAATTTGATCATTTTGAGGTGTTATTTAAATAGTCATTTTAATTTCTAGGTTACAAAAAGGCTCAACTCAAGTATAATTCTCTATTAATCATTGAGATGTCATTGAACATCATATTGATGCATTTCACAAAGATAAAGACTAATTTAATATGTACAGTACAATATCCTTCAAATATTAGCCACTTTCATTACACATCTGCCAATCGTATCAATATTAAATAATAGATGAGAACAAGGGTTTAATTGTATTTTAGCAACTGTAATACGTAGGATAGTAATAAAAGAGCAGGCATCATACGATCGAGTTATCATATATAAATCTCTCTTAACCATCAAAGTTCTTTCTTTACACATTTCAAAAAAGAAAAACTCACCACAAAGCAGAGAGCATCTTAAATGTAAACACATCTAACCAAAGAATTCCTGATACTGAGGGACATGGCTTGTATTATCCCCTCCATGGCTTCAGAAGTTAGCCATCTGTACCAGGTAATGCTCACAGCTCTCTGACAAATCCTAACCCAATCCAATGATAAAAGGAAAATTCTATAATGTACTGTTTATAAAAGGTCTGAACTACTTTGTAGGCATGGAACCATTATCACACATTAATTATTCTAACAATATCATTGTCAAACAATGAAATTTGATCAAGCAATGGGAGTAGTCAATTCCGGCTGTATATACTGGTCCAGAAGGCAGCTCCTCATCTCTCTAAATGAATCAAGAATAATATTCCCTTTAGATTCTCTACAGTCCAATTGTGGACAACTCAGTATTCTGAGGACCTTCCTGATTTCCCTACATTCCACAAGACAGAATGCAGCACAAGCTGATCAAAGAGAGAACAACCTACAATCTACTAATGCGTTTTCTGGTGCAGACACGAGCTCATGAGGATCTGTAACTTTGGCATTTTTGTCCCTAGCTCTTGCTCTCCCTCCTCACAAACATCAACAACCTCAACTGCCGATGGTTGTAACCAATTATTTCGACCCATGGAAACAGGCAGAATTGACAGAGGTAAAGTGTTCTGAAGAGAGAAACATCTCTTTGCTCAAAGATGACAACTGACAGAACTAGCAGGTGAATAAGAAAAATGCAAACATGGGAAAAGCACTGTTATTCATTAATTGCAGTGGTGCTGAAATAAGACAAATTGTACAGGACCCTCCCAGGCAGCAAGCTATCACTCAGCACCCCCACACCTCTGCCAGGCAGCAAACATAATGGCAATAAATTAAAAAATCAACTGCCAGTGTCTCCTAAAGAAAGCCCTGCTCAGTTCTGCAGAGATGCTGAAGCAGCCCAGAATGGGGGAGGGGCGCTGCGCCAGGAGCCATGCTCTTCCTCAAACAGTGGCCATTTTTCTAGATGATTTTATAACAGCAAACTGTTGGAACAGGAAACAATAAAAGCATTCTCCACCTCAAGTATCAAACAAGATACCCCCTCCCCAAATGAAAGACTGAAATGCAGAGAAACAGCCTCAAATTCTGAAAGGAAGATCAAATACCAGTTTCTGCAGTAGTGGAGAGAATCAGACAAGACAATGTAAGCTGCCACTCAGCCACTTTCAAGGCTGTCCCAGGACAACTGCTTTACTACAATCCAACAGCCCACACTCTCAGGCAAGGAATGCACAAAGACAAAGCGGCAGATAGAGTACATCGACTTCTTGCCCAGCCTCTGCCGACATATACACATATATGAGTTTGATTTGGAGAGACAGGTTCTTGCTGTGCAGCCCAAACTGGGCTTGAACTCACCATCCTCCAGCTTCAGCAAAGAGGGATTGTAAGTGTTGGGATTTTTAAGTGTGCACCACCACACTCACCTTAGTATATGAATTAATACTATATATATATATATATATATATATATATCCTGAAATATCTGTAGGTGCAGAGAAGAAATAGGAGTGATCAAGACTTGCTTTGATCATCCTAAATACATTACTAAGAAAACAACGTGCCCAAATTAGTTATCTATATTCTTAGAAAATGTGACATTCTATGTATTATAGAGGCATTCTGAAACCCTAAACCTAATAATAATAATACCAACAACAACTCCACTCAACTCCAGTTTTATTAAAGGGACTGAGCCTCTTTTCTACTTACCTTGCCATCAAACTTGGAATATTCATTAAAGGGGTTGTTCAGCTGCAAAGGACACTGTTCTAGGCGTACAGACAGCACAGACTGCTTTCCCGAGCTTGGAGGCTTCTCTTTGAGAGATTTTTTTTCAAACAGTGATTTTAACTCCTGGGCTGAGACACAAAAGGAGGATAAAAACATCTTGGTCACTACACATAGTTGTCCACCTGCCTTAAGAAGTCTTCTTGGATCTTAAGGAGGAGGTGTGAATGGTTAGATTGGATATGTGCACAACACCTCACACACACACACTTCAGGGTTTGTGCACTGAAAGGGCAGAAAGCACTGGAAAACGTGTGCAACTATGGACTTACGACTAGGGATAGAGGAAGGGAACAGCCCTCCTAAATACTCAGAGCTGGGCAGCTGAGCATTGGCCCAGCTCTACCACTACCAGTTTGCTGTGTGATACTGGACAACCCAGTACATTTTTCTAGGCTTGTCAAACTAGAAAATCTCAAAAATGTTCCACAGCTCTAACACTATGTGATTTTAAAATTTTGGAGCTTTAAGATAAAAGGGCTTTTTAAAAAAACTTTTTTAATTATTAAAAAACTTTTTCTAATTATTGATTTTTATTTTATGTGTATGAGTGTTTTGCCTATACCATATGCATAATGCAATGCCCGCAGAGGCCAGAAGAGGACATCGGATGCCCTGGAACTGGACTTACAGAGAGCTGTTAGCAGCCTTGTAGGTGCTAGGGACCAAACCTGGGTCTTCTGCAAGAGCAGAAAAGGACCAAGAAAAAGGACCTTTCACACCTTCCAATGGCACCCAGAACAAAATCTGTTTGACAAAAGTGAAGATGGAAAAAGGAACAACAGTCCTCGGCCTCACTCACTGTGCGTGCCAACATGTCTCCCTGAGTCCTAACACGTCAGTGAGGCAGGCTAGAGCAGCGTCAATGCTGTTAAAGTGAAAATCAGATTAGATATTTTTTAATTTTTTATTTATTATTTTTATTTTTGTGTATATGAGTATATTGCCTGCATGTATGTAAGTGCACCTATATCATGTAATGCCCACGGAGGTCAGAAGAAGGTATCTGATTCCCCTGGAACTGGAGTCACAGACCGTTGTTAGCTGCCATGTGGGTGCTGGGAATCAAACCTGGATCCTCTGCAAGAGGCTGGGTCCTTCGCAATCCAGTGCTCTTAACTGCTGAGCCATCTCTCCAGCTCCCAGGTTTAGAATATTTTGATGAGGCCTAGACCATGCAGTCAGCTAACACCAGGGCTGGATTTGTACTGATAGAGGCACTAATGAACACATCACATACTCAATAAATTAACTTGTTGCATGAATGAGTAAATAAAATAAGAGCTTAATTCATTAGTTAATCAAGATAGTTCCATATTTCCTTAAAGATCATTTAGTCCTCTAAGTAAACCTGAGTATCAATCAAGTGACAGTTAGATGCTAAGTACATGAGGGCACTGTACTTTTCCATTCTGTGAGTATTAGAAACTGTCAACATTTAAACTCTCTAAATAAGTCTATCAGATTTTTACATTTGCAACTGACAAGTTCAATTCCATTTGACTCTTTAACAAAGTCAAATTAAATTAAGAGGAATAAACAGAACTCTAAGACAGTCACTTAGAACTTTTTAAAACTGTAGCTAAAACTATACCACCTGTTCAACAGACTGGTCAAGTAAAGTTATCAAGCCAATTCTCTACAGAGTTAAGGCAATGAATCGGAAGATGAAGTGATGATACGCTGTTCCTTTCTGCTCAAACTTCACTTCAGCCCAACAATTCCTCCTCTCTATCTCTCTAGCTTCTTACGTCATGGAGAAATGGAAATAACCAAAAAGAATTTTTGCTTGCTCTCGGCTCCCATTATGATAGATGAACCTCTCAGGCTAGTCCCTCCCTTTTGCCAAGTCAGGGACACAAATCTTATCCCTTCCCCTTCCATTTATTATATTAGATGCATGTGTGAGTGCACACACACAAACACACACAAAGCACTGATGGTTAAACAGGAAAATCTACTCTCTCCCTCCCAGTTACTGTTCCATTCCTCTGTTCCTCAAAATGGCTACCTATATTCTTCCTGCTTCTCATCCCAGTCACTCAAATACATTCCAATCAAGCATTCCAGCCATACCACTCCACCAAAGCAGCTTTCATGGAGATCACCAAATTCCCTTTCTGCTGAATCAAGATTAATGGTAATTGTCTCTCAGACCTCCTGCAGGCTTTGGCATGGTTTGTTCCTTCCTCATTTTAAACACACTTTCTCACTGGCTTCTCAGGATTCTACTCCACCTGGCTTTTATCCTTTCCCAGTCCCAACAACTCCTTGGGTCCATGGATTCTTCAGGACTCAGGGCTTGGCCTCTTCTATCTATATTTACCCCCCAAGTGATTTCATTCAGCTGCATGTTTTAAAAGACCATCTACAAAAGGTGAAACTAAACTGTAGCTTATACAATTAGAATAACGGTTGCCTCTAAGAACAGAATACTAGAAAGGGGAATTCCTTTACTTGATTGGGATGTTACATAGGTCTGTTTGTTAAAAGTGGAGGCTAGAGAGATGGCTCAGTGCTTAAGACCACTTACTGCTCTTGCAGTGGACCTGGATTCAGTTCCCAGCACCCCTATCAGATGGTTCACAACTACATATAACTCCAGCTCTAGGGAGTTTCTGGTCTCTGTGGGTATGTGCATGCACATGGCACACATACAGTCATATACACATAAAATAAAATTTTTCCAATGCCATTAAACTGTACGCTTACTACCTGTACACTTCACCATATGTAAAATCTACCTTGAAAAAAGCAAATAATAGAGGCTGGCAAGATAACACTTGCCCTGTAAGCCTGAGTTTGGTCCCCACGTATAGGTAGGAGAGAACTGACTCCACAAAGCTATCTTTTACATGCACACCATGGCATATGCACACACATATACATCACACATACAGAAACAACAGATATATAAATTAATATTCTCTATATGCTGGTGACTCCCAAACAACTACCTTTAGCTCCAATACTCACTGATATTACGCCCTACACAACTTTCTATTTGACACCCCCCCACTTAGATGTCCACCAGGTATTTCAAATTTTACATGCCCATAACCAAACACATTCTTTTATTGTTTGTTTTTCTTTTTCAGGTTTTTTGAGACAGAGTCTCACTTTGTAGCCTGAGTCTAGAGCTTGCTATGTAGACTAAGACTGGCCTTGAACTCACAGAGATCCACCTGCCTCTGCCTCCTGAGTGCTGGAATTAAAGGCATGCACCACCACACGGGGCCCTTTTGGGGGGGATTTATTTTTTTATTTTATTTTACATGTATGAGTGTTTTGCCTGCATGTATGTAAGTGCACCCATGAATGCAATGCCCTGAGAAGTCAGAAGAGGGGGTCAGATCCCCTGGGACTGGAGTCATGGACAGTTGTTAGCCACCATGTTGGTGCTGGGGCCAAATCCTGGTCCTATGCAAGAACAATCAGTTCTCTTAACTACTGAGCCATCTCTCCAGCCCCACAAACAAACTCCTGATCCTTCCCCAAGCCTTCCTGTCCTCAGTTAATAGCAACGAAATTCCATTAAACCTAAAGCTTGGAAATTGTCCTGACTGCTCTCTCACACCCTACATTCCAACTATCAACAGACACTACAAAAGAAATTCCAAACTGATTCTATCACTACCAAACCTAAGTATCGTCTCTAAAAACAAAAATAAAACAAATGAGCCTCAGTATAATGAATTCACCATTTAATTTTAAAGAGAAAAATTATAACAATTTTATCACCCAATAATCTGACTATACATTTCCTAATAGAATATATCCAAAGGACAAAAAGCACAAGAACTCTTAATGTCTTCTTAGTAATCATATTGTTTGCAAGGATACTGGTACATTCTAGGACTGAGGTTTTTAGCATTGAAAAGAGACACATAAGCATAAATCAAAACTGTGAATTTCTAGTTAGGTGAAGTGGCACAAGCCTGTGCTCCCAGTTAGGAAGATGGCAGATTGGAGGCCAACTAAGCTACACAGCAAGATAATGGGACCTGATCCAAAACAAGGAAGTATCTTGCAATCATAAATTTACATTTGAACTATCAGCCCTCACAATATATTTCCACTTAAAAATTTTCCTGTGCTTATCCATGAGCAAAGATTACAAAGAGAAACCTAATACTGCAGGCCCCAGTGCTTTCTGTCACTAAAAAGAACCAAGATTACTTGAAGAAATGTCTGGTTCTCAATTTAGGGAGGAAATATATAAGATATAATTAGAATGACTTGTCGTGCTAGAAGCAAGAGACTAGGAAGATAACTGGCACTATAAAGCAAGCCCTCAAGGAGATTCATCACACAAAGGTCAACTTCAACACCAAGAAAAATGACAACTGCAACAAACTGAACGATACCAAATACACCTTCAAAACCATGGGTTCGGCTGGGCATAATCCTAGCACTAGGCAGGACGAGGCAGGAGAATCACTGTGAGTTCAAGGCCAGTCTGGGCTATATAGAAAGATGCTGGCTCAAACCAAAAACATCAACCGTGAGTTCATAGTGACACAAAAGCAAAAATCTTCACTGGCCATCCAGATAGGCTGATGGAGAATGAGCTCATAAATTCTTAAATCTGTTAACAAAGAACCAGGCATGCACCCTGTCTTTGTTGTACAAATATATCTAAAGACAATCAAACACTACATGACAGAACATTCTTCCTTACATAAAAACTAGCTAATGAATGAAAAATGACAAATAAAAGCAGAAGTCACTACTGATAGTGCCTGATGAAATACAGCACCCAGGTAATGCCCTTCAACACTCAAACCATTTGGGAGCACCTTAATGATAGATGGGCAGATAATACCTGACTCCAATAGGACTCAATGTCACAATACCAGACAGGAGACTGTGGGTGTGGATCACTGAGAAGTCTCTTGCCTCCTAAGTACAAGAGCCCTGGTACGAAAAATAAACAAGAAAACACACAAAAACCAAAAATTCCCATGATTAGCCATGTACAGTCACTTAAACTTTCAGGCTAGAGAGATGGCTCAGCTGTTAAAGCAGGTAATGCTCTTACAGAAGACCTGAGTTCAGTTCCCAGCACCCACATCAGATGGTCCACAACTGCCTGTAACTCCTGCCCTAGGGGGATCTAATGCCTCTAGCCTCCCTGGATGTCTATTCTCACATGCATATACACATGCCACACACACATAAACATAATTTAAAAATAATAAAACAGCTGGGCGTGGTGGCACATGCCTTTAGTCCCAGTACTCAGGAGGCTGCAGAGGCAGGTGGATCTCTACGAGATTGAGGCCAGCCTGGTCTACACAGTGAGTTCCAGAGGCTACAGGGAGATCCTGTCTTAATAATTAAATAAAACAAAATAAAATAAATAAAAGGAGGTGGATGTATTAACCAAATGTAGTGTGTAGAGACCAGTGGGAATGATATGGTTCAGTGAGTAGAGCACTCATCAAGCACACAAGCCTGATAAGCTGAGTTCAACTGATAGAACCAACATCAAAAAGGAGAGAATCAATGCCACAAAATTATTCTCTGACCTCCAAAACTCTATGGCGCATAATAATAATAAATATTTCATTAAGTTGGGGCTGGAGAAATGGCTCAGTGGCTAAGAGTACTGGTTGCTCTTGCAGAGGACTTGGGTTCAATTCCCAGCACCCACATGGCAGCTTACAATAGTCCATACTTCTAGAGGAACCCAACACCATCTTCTAATCTCCACGTGGCATTGCATGACACGGGTACACTTACATACATGCAGACAATACATTCACACACAAAAAGTAAAATATATTTTTTAGAAATTTAATAAATATGTGGACTTTAGATTAAAATGTTAGAGTAAATGAAAACAAAGAAAATGAAAAATGTGAGGTAGTCAGGGAAATGTGAGAAGTGGACATTTGATAGTAAAGTTTGTTTAATAACATGTATTATAAAGAAAATTAAAAGTTTTTTTAGCTAATTTAAAATATTAATAGACAAATGTTTCTTGGCACTGACAATGTAACTCAGTAGCTTCTAGTGACACTAACACAGCTGTTGAGAAGCCCAGGGTTTGATTCCAGCATTCAGTCTGTATATAAAACAGATTGGCCTCAAACTCTTGATCCTCCTGCCTTAGTCTTCTGAATATTGGGTTTATAAGTGTGTACCACCATGCCTAGCTAATACACTTTTGTTGTTTTTAATTTGGGGGGACAGAGTCTCATAGCCCAAGGTGGCCTGGTACTCACTATGTAACTCAGGCTGGCTTCAAACTGGTGATCTTCCACCTCTGCCTCCTGAGTGCTAGGAAGACAGGCATGTGCCACCACACCCAACTTTAAAAATTCTTTACAATTAAAACGATATTAAGAATATTAGGGTACTGTTAAGGCTTTTATAGAAAGAAGTGATATTGAAGTTTTGCTAAGTGTAAGAAAAACAAAAGTATTTCAATAAGAAATTATAATGGCTAGGATTTGCTAAAAAATAATTCAGGAGAAATATTCACACTAGCCATAGGTTAACAACTGTTGAAACTGGATGAGAGATGGAGAGGGCTCAATACAGGTTCCTCTCTGCTTGCAGAGAGGCTTAAAATTTTGTATATTAGGGGCTGGAGAGATGTTCAGTGGTTAAGAACACTGGCTGCTCTTGCAGAGAGGACCCAGGTTCAGTTCCCAGTACCCACATGGTGGCTAGCAACCATTTTTAAACTCCAGTTGCAGGGGATTCGATGCCCTCTTCTGACCTCTGTGGGCATTGTACAATACGGATGTACTTACATACTTGTAGACAACTCACCCATACATAATACAAATAAAATATAAAATAAATACTTTTTGTGTAATAAAAAGTTTTTAAGGAAATGTAACTGGGAGGGGGCAAGCTATGTTATCACTCACATTATTACTCTGACCAAGTCAACTCAGAGTACAAGTGAAATTCTTCATCATTCCCTCCATGAAGGGTCTTCCTTTACCACTCCACTTGCACTCTGCCCTTGCTCTTCCTTACGTATTCTGTTCAAAGCAGAGACCTCTTCCACGTTAGCCTTCATCTCATGATGTATAGGATTTGTTTACTATCCATCTTCCCCTCAAAAGTCAAGGACTTTCTCTTGTTCTTTATTTACTGAATAACATTATTTATAAATAATATTTATTTAATGAATTAACTCTAAACCAAATAGGCAGAAAAAGTTGTAGGAATGGGGCAAAACAGGGAAGAATAGATGCACACACAACAAAGACATGGAGATGACCTAAGAAGCTGTCCTGTGTCAAGCTGCCCATAAGGCAATGGCTTTTCTTCTCTTTCCAGTGTTGAGGATTGAACCGGGAGCCTTGCTCTTAAGAGCCTTCCCCCACTAAGCTACATTCCTAGGCTAGCAGCTGTAGTACTTTTTTTTTTTAACCTTTATTTATTTTATGGGGGGGAGGAGGTATATATTACCAGGGTACAAATGTGGAGGTCAAAGGACAGGTTGTGAAAATCAGTTTTCTCCTTTCACCATGTGGGTTCCAGGGATCACACTCAGGTCATCAGGCTTGGTGGCAAGTGTCTTTACCTAAGGAGCCATCTTACTCTCCCCAACTGCATTTCTTGAAGTTGTCTTTAAAATAAGCTTTTTGGTTTTAGCAAGTAAAAAACACCATTCAACAGAGATGATTGGAAATCTCCAACAAACACTAAATTGAAAAACAACTCTACTTATTTAACTGTTATAAGATATGTCAAAGTGCAGGATCTATTCAGAGACTGCAAAATCATATACTTATGAATTATTTGTATATACAAATGATCAGCATAAGTACATTTACTCATATACACAAATGAAAGCTACAACAAATATATCAGACTGCTAACAGTATTGCCTCTGCATGTGGGATTAGTAGCTTATTAACTCCTCAGGTTTCTTCTCTCTGACCTTGATGTAGCTTTCTTCTTGACAAAGCGGACTGCTGATGGCACTATATGCTCACATTTATCCATGCGGTTTGAGTTACAGAAACACTCAAAGGACCTTATCTAAGCATTCACTTATGTGGTCTTATGGATCAGGATCCTGCATCCATAACGAGCTAGAGTTCAGACCAAATGGCCTCCCAGAGTCCCAATTCCTCTAAAAGGGCTGCAGTGGGGACCAGGTGGGTTCAAGTGCTGTTAAACCTGACAATCCTTTAATTGCAATACTTTAATCCCTGAAACCTACATGGTAGAGAGGACCAACTCCCTCAAGTTGTCCTCTGACTTTCACACATGCCATGACACAAAAACATATGCACACACACAAAGGACAGACACACACACTCACACAATAGGGAGGGAGGAAGGAGAAAAATAGAAGGGAGAGAAAGGAAGGAAAGGAGAGAGAGACAGAGAGAAAGCAGGAAGGCAGCACTGGCTGGGTTTAGACAGAACTGGGAAGAAAAGCATTCCATAGAGGGCATAATAGTTAAAATGTTGATTCTTTAGTGAAGAATGAAATAGAAGAAAAACAGATGAAAGGATTTTCTTAACAAAACACAAATAGCAAGAAGACAATGAAAGAATAATCTCCAAGGAAGGATTCAGACCCCACATTTCTGTCCAGAAGAGAGTACATGTTTGAGAGATGGGTGAGAAAAGAGACTATGAGGGTGCTGCGCAGATGTTTAGTGAACTTCTTTTCTAGCATGCTTAAGGATACCCTGAGCTGAGCTAAGTTGCGGTTTCGTGACAGAACCACCCACCCCACCAAGGAAAAATTCAAAGAATTCTTCTGTGCACTGATGAGGCAGGGTCACATCCAGAACAACTACTGGGCAAGCTGGGCTGCAGGCTAACATTTCAAAGAATAGACAGACATGAAGGACCTGCTGCAGAAAGAAGATCACAGGTCCCAGAGTCAATTATTGAAATTTGTGAGAGACAGAAAATGAGCAGGGGTAGGGAGAGGATTTCAGGGCAAAAAAAATGTACATATACAATAGAAGTACGGCTGCAAATGGAAGCTGAATGGGGCTATCCATTTTTCCAGCATGCACTGAGAAATATTCAACAGAGCTAAAGCAGGGTGGATGGAGCGGGAAGAAAAGGAGCCAAAGTCCTCTTCATTATATGCCTTGAAATTCCAGCTGGAGAGCTCATTTTTCAGGTTGGAAAGGAGATTACTGAAGACAGCTGAGGTGCTCAATTCACTCTTTTATTTATTTATATTTTTTTGAGATATGAAAGTGAAAAAAAGCAAATAAAAGGTAGGCAGAGAAGCCAGATAAACTGATTCTGTATTCATTAAGAGGAGGTTAATAGGAACTGCAATGAATCCACAGAAAAATGGGAAGTAGAGAAGATGGATGACCGAAGCGTCTTCAGTTCATGTCAAATGTAAAGGAGAAAAGTGTAACACCCACAGCCTAGTGAGATTTTTAAAGTATCAAAAGCAAAGCTAGGGACTGGGAAGATGGCTCAGCAGGGAGAACACTTGCCAAGGAAGTATGAGGACCAGAATTTGGATTCTCAGAACCTACATACAAGCCCTACCAGCTGTGGTGGCCCGCCTGCAATCCCAGCACATGAGCAAGCTAGCTAGCCAGACTACCCAAAAAGACAAGCTCGGGAGTCAGCAAGAGACACCTCAATGTTTAAAGTGAAGAGCAACTGAGAAGGACACCCAAAGTCAACTTTTGCCCTCCAAATGCACATGTGCACGTGCACATACCCACACACATGCAAGCACACATACACACAGTGACACACACACACACACACGTGCTTTTAAAAAGCAAGACTGGATAGTTAAAAACTACAAGAATTCAGCTAGTGAGAGTTAAGAAAATGAAATGAAAAAGACTAGTGTAGGAGTGTCACAGGTCTCACTATGTAGCCCAGGCTGGCTTTGAATTCAAGATTCTTCTGCCTTGGTGTCCTGAGTGCTGGGATTACAGGGCATACCACATGCCTACCTTGTGAATGACAGTTCTGGCTTGACATAGAATCATTTAGAGGCAGTCGCTAAGAGAACCATGCTTAAGGAGGGCATCGGAACCTAGTCACAGTAGAAAGCAGGGAGCACTCGAAGTGTGTAGTAGAGACCCCTTCATATGAAGACAAAGCTGGACATAAACCATGTCACCTTCTACTTGTAAGACATCAGGAAGCTCATCAAATTTCGCTAGTACACATAAGCAACAATAATACATTTGGCAAGACCTATGCATGGAGGAGATGCATATGAAGTGTTCCCACAATAATCCCTAATATTTTTAGCTTTATGGTGTAGCAATCCAGACAGTCAATAAAGATGTAATAAAAATCTAACACCTATAAGGTGGTACTAGGAGGTGTGGGAGGATAAGAGAGGACATAAAAAAGAAAACAAAGAGAAAGTCTTGTAACATGACACAATCATCATAAGATATTTAGGAACATTTTACTCTCAAGATCTCTGTGTGTGTTTATGTGTTCTGCTGTACACAAGTATGGAGGACAAAGGTTATGTCCAATGTCTTCCTCTCAGACAGTCTCTCAGTGAACCTGGAACTCAGTGATTAGCTAAACTGGCTGGCCAGCAAATCCCATGGATCCTCTTGCCTCTGCCTCTGCCTCCCTAAGGCTGGAATTTCAGGCCTGTCATTGTACTTGGCTTTTTACATGGGTGCTAAAGATCCAAACTCAGGTCCTTATGCTTGCATAACAAGCACTTTATCAACTGAACCATCTCCTTGGTAATTAGGATTTTTTTTTTTGTTGGTGTGTGTGGGGGGTTGTCTTTTTCAAACAGGGATCTCCCTGTAGCCCCAGCTGGTCTGGAACTAACTATATAGACTAAGCTGGCCTTGAACTCACAGAGATTCACCTGCCTCTGCCTCCCAAGTGCTGGGATTAAAGGCATTTGCCACCGTGCCCAACAGTAATCAGGATTTTTAAAGAATTTCTCTTCTTGCTGAAAAGGAGACACTGAAAATAGATAATATGGCCAGCCTCCATTCAGATCACAAGTTTGCTAACAACACCAGCAACAGAATGGATTTTAAGCTGAAAGAGTTAGCAAATATGGAAAAAAGACCATTATCGTGGTCACTGAGGCAAAGGAAAATCTAGGTTAGAACTACACAAATGGGGCTGGCAAGATCGCTCAGTGGATAAAGGCTCTGGCCACCAAGCCTGATGACTTGAATTCAACCCTCAGAACCCATCTGGTGTATATACATACATACACACACACACACACACACACACACACACACACAAATAACATATAAATAAATAGTTAAATAGATTAAAAGGACTTAGCAAATGAACCTATAATCTAGAGACTCATTAAAAAAATTATACACTAACTATCCTTGGCCCCAAGACCAAGGTACCAGAGTAAGAGTTTCACTCTACCTGCATGAACCCCTAGAACCTAAGAGAAAGGGAACCCAAATGAAAAAACCTAAAGAACACTCAGTGTCAGAGGGCCAGCACATACATGTGAAAAAGCTCAAAGCTCAAAATATAGAGACTTCAAAGGATGAACTAAAAAGTGAAAATTCTTACATAACAATATAAACTAAAAATATAATCCCACATTATACATGAAAGGCATTTCCATTTACCTGATTGCTTAGAATTTCTTTCTTTCCACTGAATATTTTTGCATTTGATCTGGTTTTGTCTCTCTTTGCGGAGTCGTTCTAATCTTTGAGCTTGAAAAGAAATATTATAACTATAAGTTTGTCAATGAAAGTTTACTATAAACAAAGACATAATTAACTACCTTTATATGAATAAAGATATTTTATATTGCATATGTAGGGAGACAGTCATAAAATTTTAAAGGTGGCACCCCTGAAAAGCAAATACCAACAAAAACATGAAAATATTCTTGATTTATAATTGAAATTAGAGGATATAAAACATTAATAGAGATCATAAAGATAGTATTAACATGGAAGAGAATAATAAAATGTGAAAACTTCTGTGATTAATATGACATTTCATTATATAAATCATTAATAACGGTCTTAAAGGAATTTTAATGCACAAATGAACTGAAGTGAATATTACATTACAGGAATAAAATTACTGTTATGAATTACTCTACCCGTTTCAAAAATTAAAGATAAATGAACTCAGACTAGACTATTAAAGTTTTAAATATAAAATCCTTTATCTAAAAATCATGAAAATTATAAAATGTCAAAGCTATATAAATTAGCATAGCTTTTCTTCAGTGGGCTGAAACAGTTTATAGGTAGTAAAATAAATGATTTGTATCTTTGTAACATTAGTCAAATCTTAAAAAGAACAATTTTTCTTTAAAAAAATTTTTAAGATATACTGAAAGAACTAAAAGTAAATCCCTTGGTTACTAATACAATACACAATTTTAATTAACTGCTAGCATCTAAGAGCTACCTAGAGAAATTTCAGTATTGAGATTTGCCTGAAATTATGCATCAATGATTATATTGCTGCTGGCTGATCAACCTTCAAAAATCAATGAGCTAAGTCCTTTAAAGAAATATCTGCAACTCTTAGGAACTGCTGTACAGGGATCACAATGGGCAGGAATCCAGGAATCAAGGAACTGGTAGCCACTTTTAAAATTCCTTTTCTCTTGAAAATTTTCAAGATCCTATTCAGGTACATTGCTAACAGAAAATAAATAAAATACATTTTGCTTACAATCACTTTCAAAGTAGGAAATCATATATAAATACTGAAAATAATCTTGCCAGAAATTTTAACTCACTGGAAAAAAGCATTCTGACAATGTCACTCGATCTAACCAAATCCACTGAAAAAAACAGATTCCACTGCAATTAATAAATGTGAAGGGTACAGCCACAGTAATATAATCATAAAGCTCTCAATTTGGCAGCACATTCCTAGTGAAATTCATCCAGCCTGCCATGGAAGACAGCAGCATCTCTATGACTTTCAAGGAAGTTGGTTTCAACTGGAGAACTGAGAATCAATGGTTCTAAATTACATTCAAACTGTCACTAAAATCCTAAGTTCCTTTAGATATGGAAAAGTGCTATTAATTATTTTCATCATGAGGGCAGATTATTCTTCTTAATGTGGCAGACACTGTACTCTGAACCAAAACTTAATGTGCTTTCACTGTAAACCATATCTGGCCCTACTTGCAGTATTCCCTTATAAAAGTTTTACATTTGGGGCATGAAAATAAACATTTTCAGTGTTGTCCATCTCCTGACATTACCTTTCCTTAGGGTTAATAGGTCACTGCTGCTGGCTCAAATTTTATTTGCTGATGCTCTAAAATAATGGTTTCCGAAAATACCTGTCATATCAGAACTACTATATATTCTAAATAAAGACCTTGGTACATCACATTCTAATAGAAAGACCACAAAGAAAAAAAAAAAAACAAAAAACTATCATCTGGAAATGGGCAATGATAAGTTTTTAAAAGTTAAAGATGATGGGAACAGCAGGCAGGGGCAGGAAGGGGATCTAAATGCCATCAAACTATATTGTATGAAAATTGCAAAAATTGATTAAAAAATGCAAAAAAATTGTTTTAAGTTAAGGATTAAATACACGTACCAAAGTTGAGCATTTTCATACCACAGAAATCAAAGGGTGGTGGTCAGCTTAAGCAAATAAAATAAGGGGAAAGTGTCAAAAGCAGGGGCACCTTTTTCACCCCCACACCCCATGCAGGAATTCCTATTAAAACCCATCTTCTTGACTTCCATCCTACAATTACTCCAGGAACAAAAACCATCTAGGGCAGTGGTCTGCACTCGGCCTAGCCTGCTCTCTGTATTATAAGCTCTTTGTTACATCATCCTGAAAGTTCCTCCAGCAGTCACTCTACCTATAGGGACAAGTGACACTCTGTGAAGACACTCAAAACAAGTCCACTTCCCTTTCTACACAATGACTTTTTGGACTAGGAACATTCAACATGCCTCTCCTAGTCCTTTTCCACCCACCCTTCTTCTGCTTTCTTCTAATAACATGCCAGAGGCTCTCTCTGTTTACACACGGAGATGGAGATGTGCAGACTCACTCTTTGTCTGACAGGCGCTTGTGCCTAATTAAACACAACTTCCCCAATTAACTCTATTCCAATATTATTCGTTATCTCATAAGACTGTTTACTGACTTGACACTAAGAAGACACAACTGGAAGATGATGTTTACCTGTGTTTGAGCGTCTTCTAATACCAAAGTCCCAACTTGAGGTAATATCGACTGACTGGGCGTACACATAGCCCTGAGTCTCACCATTGCTTCCCTGAATTTCTGACCCACTGTCTCCAGGCATTGAAGGAGGATGGATCTTCTCTAGGTCAACATCATGATCAATGAGAACCATCTCACACATTCCTGTGTCATCACTGGTCACGTGTGACTGTCGAATATGAGCTAGTATGATAGTTGGATTGTCCAAGAAGGCCATCCTTTCTGTGGGCCAGTTTCTTTAAAGGCTATTTTCTCTTCTTCATACTGTTTCGCGAGCTCACCTACCTAGAAACATGATGCACACAGTAATATTTAAGAATAAGGCAGAAAATGGCTGAATCGTTTTTCAAATAAATTCAATGTGCTAAAATTCTACCTTGAAAAATCAACATTAGCCCTAAATCTAAGGATTAAATCTAAGCTGAAAGGAAATCCGGAGATACACTGGGGATATGGTTCTAGTTAATGAAATCTCTACCATATCAGAGAGAGACTCACTCTTTCGAAACAAGTCATAGTCACTCCTGGTCAGGCTACTCAAAGCACATAGTCCCTGTTAAAACAATCAATTCTCTGCCTTTCTCCCTGCACTCTCATGTGATCTCCTCATTATACTGTAAGGTCAAGAGAAACAAGGTGCATCTTCCTCGAGTGATGTGTCCAACTATGAACCTGAATTTCTTCAGTTTACATTTGCCCTCTTGTACTATGACTGTGAAGTGTTTAAAGGACACAAAATTTTGAGTTGCTAGGAATTTTGTAAAAATTTATTACTAAAGTAATTTCGTTCAATAAACAAATTTTCCTTTCTTTTAGTTTAAGATAGTATTGGGTTTTTAAAATAAAACTTATTAATCAAAATTCTTTGTGAGAAGATTAATTTCTTTTAGAAATGTAATTATAAGAAGAGCTTCCTGATCCTATTAAAACTACGTGTAATGTGTTTATTGCGGGAACTACATGGTATCCTCTCATTTAAATGAGAATATTCAACAAAAAGAGGATTATACAACTATGGTTAGGAACTAGGTCCTAGAGACCAAAGTATGTTTAAATCCCAGCTGTATCACTTGCCCAGCTATGCAATCTTGGTGAAAATACCTGCCCTCCGGCTTCCCCCTATCCCAAGTTCTGGGGACTGAACCCAGGGCCTAGGCAAGTACTCTGTCACTGAGTACTACATTTCCCATACCAAAATATTTAACCTTTTTGAGCCTCTTCTTTTTACTTATTTACATACTACAGAGATGTACTGGTGATAATTTAAGAACGGGCTCAAAAGAGTAAATGGCACATAATTAAACACATTATAAGTTGAGGTGGTGGCGGCAGCAGCAGCTGCTGTTGCTGACAGAATCATTGATTCTAGATGATAGAATTACTGGTTCTAGTTTTCAATTCTCATTAACAGTAGTAATAAATATATACTCCACTTCTTTAAGTTCATGGCAGATAAAATAGCCCTGTGGTTCCTTTCAGAGTGGGGGACCCTGCAAGGAAGTCATCTCTCTTCCTCCAAAATCTTTTCAAGCACAAGGAATATGAAAGCTTAACTCAAAGTGTTCCCAGAAGATTTTTACTTTTTAAAATATCTATAGGGCAGCTAGGCAGTCTAGTACATGCCTTTAATTCCAGCACTCAGAAGGCAGACAGGCAGGTGGATCTCTTGAGATCAAGGCCAGTCTGGCCTACATATGGCATTCCAGGCAAGCTGGGACTAGGAGGAGGACACTGGAGGGCAGGGGGAGAGAAAGGAAGGAAGGGAAGGAGGGAGGGAAGGAGGGAGGGAGGGAGGGAGGGAGGGAGGGAGGGGAACACCATACAGGGCTGGAAAGATAACTCAGTGGGTAAGAGCACCTGCGCACAACCATGAAGACCTGAGTTCAAAATGCAGAACTCACAAAAGAAGCCAGGTGTGGTCACAGGCTTGCACCTGTAACCCCAGTGCTGTACAGAGCAGAGACAGGAGAATCACTGGGGCTTGCTGGCCACCAGCTGAGCTCCAGGTCTGGTAAGAAACCCTGTCTCAAGGGAATAAGGTGGACAGCAATACAGCAGGGGGTGTGGCATGCTCTGGCCTTTGCTGTCATGGGCACATGCACCTGTACACACATGCACAAAAAACACGCTTACACACATACAAATTCCTATAGCTAGAGCTGGGAAACGGTAGGCACTTGCCTGGTAAGCCTAACATGTCCATGGTCCTGGGACTGATCCCCAGTAGAAAAGAAAAAAGAAATGAGTGGGATGGGGGAGAAGACAAAAGACTTGTCATTGTTTCTTCTAGAGATGAAACATAAGGAAAAAGCTAATGACATAAAGCATCACTACTATCTGAGAGTTTTAAAAAACTTTTTGGTAACATATCATTCCATTGCCATCATCTAGTGAGTCTTAAGCTACTGAGATTAAAAGCAAAGTGAACTGAAGAGCACTGTTAACCCAGTAATTACATTATATCTATGTTCTCCCCTTTAAATACACTCATTGACTCTTCTCTTACACTGAGGCCAATGGGAAATATAAAAACGTGAGTCCAGCATCCCTGAATGAAGTTTATGCAATGCCCTGAACCTCCTACAGCTCCTAATACAGTGAGAGGAAGTGTCACAAATTCCTGAGATATTTGCTCTCAGCAATGTTAATGAATCCAAGTCTATCAATAAAATAATTACAAAATTTAAAGGGACCATCGGGTACGGGGGTACACACCTTTAATCCCAGCACTCAGGAGGTAGAAGTAGGCAGATCTCTGTGAGATCAAGGCCAGCCTGGTCTACACAGGGAGTTCCATACCAGCTGGGGCTACAGGGAGACCCTGTCTCAAAAAAACAAACAAACAAAAAACACAATTTTAAGAGATCATTTAAATTTTACTTGTAAAGCACTGCCTTTTCTCTAACTATGGAAGTGCATGCAGCATGGGCTCACTTGTAAGAAGAGTCCCTGTCCCAGAGCTACAGGCCCACCAGCTCACCACTTGCTACCATGTCCAGGAGTGATCGCAATAAGCTGTCTTCCCTCAGAAGGCTCTCCCCTGAAAAGCTGAGGGCTTCAATAATAAGTCAATGTATGCTTGGTGCTATGGCACCAAGAAATCAAATGACAAAGGGCAAAGGAAAAGTTACTCTAGTCAGTCTTTCCAGCAAAATAAATCTGCCTGTCACAGTTTACAAGAAAAGAGGAATAATAAACACCCCAGAGGTGCACACCACTCCCCAACTTTATCCTTCAGAAGATGGGCCTCAAAACCCCACCAGCAGTAGCTGAGAGTTTCACATCCTAAGACTGGGTGCACTGAGGAATCGGTATGATACCCTCAACACCCAGTTCTGAGAAAGACCTTCCACAGCACCCCTAGAAAATATGCAATTGGGTACGTCATTTTCTGGTTTCTAGTAGGTGTTCTTGAAGACTCAGGCTCTAAGTTCCAAAAGGACAGACCACCACATTACTTAAGCCAACAAAGGTGCTCCACACAGCAAGAATCTAATACATGCTGCTGTCCAACTTCCAGTGACTGTCCAATTGTGCTGTTGAAACGAGCATGTCATGTGTGTGACTATAAAGAAACAATTGCTGTGTGTATGTGTGGGGGTGGTGTTTGTAATACAGATACAAAAGCATCTCTCCAATGTGCACTTCCAAACTACTCCCTTGGGACACCATCAGCTTACTCCAAAGCTATTCTCCAGAACCAAAAGGGTATTTTTTAAATCTCCTAAGAGCAACTAAGTATCACTCCAAGGTATACATGATTTCTAAAACAAAAGACATTTAGAACAAATGAAAATAAGTCATTTTCACTATACAAAAGGCAAAAAAAGATTTTTTGAAACTAATATTGACAGAAGGTGAGAGACAGGCTCTCATTCTCAATAGGAGAAAATGTAAACTGGAACTTTATACAAAGAACTTTGGTAGCACTTACCAAAATGTAAAACATGAGTACATTCTGAGCAAACCCACTCTAGAATTTTCCTTCAAGAAATAATTAAGTAAAAATGTGTATCTCCGAATTGTTTATAGTATATACTGAAAATCTGAACGTAATCTAAACACATCCTACAACAGTGAACATGCCCTGAGACACAATGGAATACTATGTAATGATAAAAAAATACATAAATGCAGCTGGGGAGATGGCTCAGCAGGTAAGAGCACCTGCTGTGAAAACATGAGGAACTGAGTTCAAATCCCCAGACTCCACATAGAAAGCCAGGAATGGCTACATATGTCATCATGACTCTAATGTTCTAAGGAACAGAGACAGGAGGATCACTGGAACTTGCTGGTCACCAGCCTAGTTTCAGGTTCAGTGAGAGACCTTGCCTAAGGGAATTAAGGCAGAAAGTGATAGACCAAACACCCCATGTCCTCCTCTGACATCTGCATGCATGGCACAGATACTACATATGCATATGCACAAACAACACACACACACACACACACACACACACACACACACACACACACACAATTGGGACTGAGGAGATGGCTCAGCAGTTAAGAGCACTGGTTGTTCTTGCAGAGGACCCAGGTTCAATTCCCAGCACCCACATGGCAGCTAACAACCATCCATAACTCCAGTTCCAGGGGACTCCGATGCTTTCTTCTGACTTCACTGGCATTGCACAATACGAATGCACTTACACACATTCAGGCAATATACTCATACACATTAAATAAAAATAAATAAAATTAAACTTAATAATTAAAGGAAGAAGTATGTATAGCAGAGGGTAGATGAACAACACATGTGATCTACACATAGGCTAGAACATTACTCAGCCTTAAAATGCACGTCATGCTGGTGCCTCAACAGGACTGTGATGTTTAGGGATGTCATACTAAGTAGAATAAGTCAGTCACAAAGGGACAAGTGCTTGTACAAGACAACTAGAGCAAACAAACTCAAAATGACAGCAAGGAGACTGGCAGGGCCAGGGGCTGGAGGAAAGGAGGAAGTGGCAGGTATTCAGGGGCTATGCTTTCCAAGAGAAGATGGAAAAGTCCTGGAGATGGGTGGTGATGATAGCTGCATGCCAATGAGAATTTACTTAATGCGTGCCACTGAACTAAACATTGAAAAATGGTTAAAATGACCAATTTTATGCTATGTATATATTACTCCAATGTAAATTCTTTTAACTTAAGTTTTTTTAAAGCCCAGGAATTATTAAATAAAACAAAATTAAACCAGTTTTCTTGTTCTAATTTTTTTGAAAAACCCTTTTTACTTTGGTTCCTAGCACCTACATGGTGGCTAACAACAGTCCTTAATTCAAGTTCCAGGAGATCTCACACACTCTTCTGATCTCCACAGACACTGCACAATATGGGTGCACTTATGCATATGCAGGCTACACTGAGAAACAAACTCCACTGTTTCCAAAAAGGCAATCTCTTCAACCTAGAGTGCCCTCCCTGAATGGGACCGATTCTTTATTCTTTTTTTTTTGAGACAGGGTCTCCCTGTTGTCCCAGCTGGCCTGGAACTCACTATGTACATCAGGCTGGCCTTGAATTCAGAGAGATCCACCTGCCTATGACTCCTGAGTAATGGGATTAAAGGAGTATGCCACCATGCCCTGCCCCAATTCTTTATTCTAAAAAAATATATCTCTTTTTGCATACCTTCCTACAATCAGATAAATAATTTCAGGCCTCTGGAAGGTCAGTGCCTGTAAGACGTCATTCTTTTAGACTGTGAATGTGTGCATGTATGTGTACACATGTGTGTCCAAATGTGCATGTGTTCAAGTGTGTGTGTTTGCATGCACACATATGTGGTTGTGTGCCTGAGTATGTGCATGTGCATGTGTGTGCCAAGAGAAGCCAGGGCCTCACACATGCTAAGCAGCACTGAGCTATAGGCCCCCCCCGCAGCCCTTTCCTCCTGCTTTCCACTTCCTGACTCTTTAAAGCATAAAGATTTGCTTACCAAATATAAATAAGGACACCTATTCAGGGGGGAGGACGGTAAAAGATGCTCCAAAATGACAAGTATATTTTTTCTTTTGGAGACAAGGTCTCACATAGCCCAGGCTGATCTCCAACTTACCATGAGATTGGCCTTAACCTCAAAAGTTCGGGAAATACAGGCATGTGCCACCATGCCCAGTTAGAAAGATGGCAGGAATCTTTAATAGAGTATGCGAGTCTCCTTGTAAAAAGGTATATTCAACAAATGTCAGGAGAGGTTCTATGTGTAACCTGGGCAGTGCCACTCCACACACCCATGTATTAAAAATCACCAAACTGGCATATGGCAACTCAGAACATGGTCTAAACATAGGAAGCGTTTTTTGCAGATTTTGATGGATATCAGATCTGAATAATCTTTTTGTTTTAATTAGGAATTAATTTTGTGGCCCAAAAAACTCACAATCCTTGGGGGGCAAGGGGATTGGTTAAAGGGCAGTAATCTGGTATACAACAGTGCATGCCCCTAAGACTGGGACATTAGCTACAGCAATACTACAGAACTCCATAGGTCAAAGCAACTGCATCAGCTGACCTTAACTCAAGGCAAAAGCCAGACTATCCTATCCTTTCTACATGAGCTAATTTATGTTACCCTCAACATAATCCTTTGAAGATAGCTGTTATTTTTTAATCTGTTTTATAGATGGGGAAAAAAAAACAAAACCAACCAACCACCAAGGCACAGAAAGGTTAAGAAATGTGCCCCAGCCAGACATGATGGTGCAAGCTTTTAATCCCAGCACTCAAGAGGCAGAAACAGGTAGAGCTCTGTGAGATCAAGGCCAGCCTGGGCTATATAGCAAGTTCCACATCAGCTGGAGTTACAGGGAGACCCTGTCTCAAAAAGACGGGGAAAAAAAGGTGGGGGAATGCCCAAATCTAGACAGCAAGCACTAAAAAATAAAACCCAAGAGCTCAAGTTCTAAAGCATTATACCATCAGCCTCAAACAAAGACAACAGTCATGACAAAATCATTCTTAAACATCCAATTGTGCTTTTCAAGTTCTGAAGCCTGAGAGAAATTTCTCCCGTAAGTCTTTATAAAGCCATAAGACACAAACGTGCCCAGCTATAGACGAGACCCTTAGCTATCCTCTACTAATGCTGCAGTGATTTCTGTACAACAGCAAAACCTAAGCACTTCATGTTGTAATTGTTGAAAAGATAAAAGTAACAAAATTTCTGACAGGAAAGGAACTTCGGAGATCATCTGCTTTTGACCTGAAACCACAGGGGTCTACTTCACATGCCAAGTTAGGTCAAAATATACTTTCTGTTTGGCTGGTTTGTTGCAGTACTGGAGACTAAACTCAGGAACTTTCTGCAAGCTAGGCAAGCACTCTGCCATGGAGCTATATAACCCACCTGACCCCAAGGACATTTTTGAAAATCCCCAATTTATTGAAGCTCAGCTACAAGTCTGTGGCCAAAGTATTCTTTCTTCAAAGAGCCAACAAAATCAAATGAGCCCTCCCTAGACACACTCACTCCCTAAGGACCAGGGAGACAATACTATCTTGAGTTACTGGTATCCAAGCCAAAGATGAGAAGGAACTTCCACCTCCAGGCATTTTCCAAACACCACACTCACTTCTCTCTCCAGAAGACCTGCAGCTTCACCTGCAATCTGTGAAAACCTGTCTGAATAAGCAACAGCCTGAGGCTTCTCAAAGGTCTGCAAACTCCCAATCAAAAATTACTGCTGCCCCATCAATGTGTCATATAAACGTTGGCATGTTAATTGTGTATTTATAAGATTGTTAATGGTTAGTTAATTTACCTCCCACACTATTATTGTACTTGAAATGATTTAACGTCTGCTAAGGGAGTTAACAATATGTAACAGCAGATGTGAGGGTTGGTTTTTTTTTTTTTTACCTTTCTATACTGTACCCCAACTTCATTCTGCTGGCATCAGGCACGCTAACCCAATTCCCACACAGGAGTCCTTAAAGACAGACTCACAGAAGCAGTCACAAGTTAGAAAACAAAACCCTTTTTGGTAGCTATGAACTTTTCCACCTACAGAAACCAGCGATCATTTTTTGACCAAGATTTTGACATTCTTTGATCTAGTTAAAAGTTCATACCTCCTGGAATTTAAAAATAATTGAGGTGACTATTAAAATAAATGCAATGTATTACTTTTAAATCTCCTTCTCTAACTCTCTGCAATTTAAATTAAACCTTCATTTATTTTTCAGGCTAGCAAAAATGGCTTTTAAAAAAAATCTGTTCTGGGAATTAAAAGCTTCCCCATGTGATCTGCCTAACGTCAGTACACAGGAAACAGTGAGAACGTACATTCGGAGAGTTCATTTTCTCCTCCCCATTTTTATTTCCATACTTTTGAATAAAAGTACTTTAGGATTTGAAAAACAGCAAAGAAACGCCTGTGCTTTTTCAGAGTGTGATTTATACACTAGCCACCTTAGCACTGGGTACCATGAATCTACAAAGTACCTCATACTGACCTGTCCTCTGCAAGCCCAGCCTGGGACTCACACATACACAACAGTGATGCACCATAGTACATATACCAACTGCCCAGGGCTACTCATTTTCCAAGAGACAGGAAAGTCCCAGAAAGTTTCAGAAAGAAAGTGGTGGCATTTCCTTGGGCAGAAACAAGAGGGTCGCTTGCTGAGCTTAATTCTATAGAACTTCAAAATAGAGGAATCTTGGCCTCTAGATACTATGGCCTTGGAGCACTTCCAAACCATAAGGTGTGTGGATGTTACTCATACATGTTCATGTGGGTGTGTGCACATGTACATGCAGGTACATGGATGTATCTTGTGGGTATACATGAGTGCACATGCAAGTGTGAGTGATGTGGAGGCCAGAGCGGGACGCTGGGTGTCTTCTTCGATAATTCTCCACTTTATTTTCTGAGACAGGGTGTCACACTAAACCTGATGCTCATCATTCACTAGACTGGCTGACCAATGAGCTCTAGTAAGTCACCTGCCCCCTCCTCCCTAGCACTGGAATACAGGTGCTGGGGATCTGAATCCAGGTCCTCAGGCTTGCATGGAAAGTACTTTACAGTCTGAGCTATACCCCCAGCTCCTCAAATTCTGCAGTGTTTGGGATTTAACACTCAGGGCCCAGTGCATGCTAGGCAAATGTAATTACTGAGCTACATCCACAGCCCCAAGAAATCCATTTTTACAACTATCATGTTACATTCTATCCTATGATATACTATACTTGTTTTAGCAGAAAAAATACCACTAGAACAGGGTATGGTGGCAGAGAACTGTAATTTCAGAACTTGGGAGATGGAGACAGGAGAATCAGAAGTTCAAAATCAGCCTCAGCTACACTGGAAGTTCAAGGCCAGTCTTGATTATATGAGATCATGTCTCAAAAGAACAAACAAACAAAAAAACCCATTAAAACAGATACTCCAGAAAAATGCACAGTGCTTGGTTCAGTACCCTGTGGTACATACAGGTATTCTCCTAAATCCCAATAAAGGTCTAGTGGGAAAGAAAGTTTTGGTGTTTTAACTTACCAACGGGAAAACTCAAATTTGAAATTTTGCCTATAAATGTTCCTGATGTCAAGTATGAAGATATAAATACTAATCACTAAATAATGATTACTATATAAACTATACATGAAGTTCCAAGCGCAAGTTAGAAACTGAATCATTCCATTGTCACAAAACGATAGCGATTTTCTAAATGTTCTGAAATACTGCTTATTAACTAGCAACAGCTGTGAAACTTCAGACACCCTAACTACCCACCACACTCAACACTCCAAACCTGACAACATTTTCAGCACTTACAAGAAATCTGCCAGTTTGGTGCAATGTCGTCCTAAATTATTTTTCCAATGGGTGTTTTCTCTCTGACATAACAGACCTGATTGACACTTGTGAAAATAAATAATTCTAGGTTTTACTTCAAGATTTCAAGTAAAAATGTTTATAGTTTTATCTGGAGTAAAAATACAAATAATGTCAACAGAGACAGCACGGAGAGAGAAAATAAAAGGCTTAGCTAGCCACTGCGCTCATATAGCTGAAGGTGTATGTGGTAGACAGAATTCCAAAACTACTTCAGAAATTCTGGCCTCTTTGCATCATCTACACATCTGTTGTAGAGGTACCTCCTGTCCTAAGTATGAGTGTGACCTTACTGGCTACAGTCAACAGAACACCACAAACATGAGATGAACAATCCTATGATAACACTCTTGTTACATAAGAAACTCCTTAATTGAAAAGAAAAGGTAAACCAAGAGATTCTCCCATGGGCCTGAAAAAGTAAGCAGTGATGTTATAACACCACAAAACAAGAACTTGAGGGTAACCTCTGAACACTGATGAATGGTCCCCACCATCAGCTAAGACAAAGGGGGACCTCAATCACACAGAAACATGGAAATGAATCCCAACAACAACCTGGGAAGGCTCAGGAGCTCTTTCTCTAGCTGAGTCCTCAGAGGAGGCACTACCCAGTTAACACTTTCATTTCATCACTTTGAAATCAGGAGCAGAAACCCAGCGTAAAGCCTTGACTCCTGACAGCTTGTGCAGTTTTAAGTCAGCAGTTTGTGGTAATCTGTCACTCAGGAGGAAGAAATGTGAACATCTAAAGGTCTTCATATATGACATCTAGGGAGGTCTATAATACACTGCCACTTAGTCCCTTCTCCCTTCCACCTCCTGCAACTCCCAGGAAGACTGGTACCCTGTCCTTTGGTAATGACAGTTCCTTTGTTTGTGGCCTTCTCCAACACAATCCCCGTCTGTTTTCTCAGTCCCACTCAAGTATCTCATCCCTTGCAAAGTCTTCTCTGAATCCCAGGACCCAAATGGTTTTAAAAGTACTTTGTTTCCACCTTCATCAGAACTAGTTGTAGGACTATCATTTCTAAGGACCCGCATGTTTCAAACTGTTTTATCCAATCCTTGACTCAATAAGGCAGTTATTTTATGAAGGCATGAATCTTTGCCTCAGTCGCTTGCTGAAGACTCCAAGTGCCAATGGTGGCAGACATCTGGCCATGTCTGGTTGTCACAATGGCAGTGGAAGCTGTTAACAGGAGGTGTGTGAACACCAGGGATGATGGAATCATGCTACAATACACAAGGCAGCACCCAACAAAGACTCTAAACCCCAACAAGTCAGTATCAAAACTGCCAAGGCTCAGAAACCATAATGTGTCTTGGAAATACTAAATTTATAGTAATTTCTAATTCCCTCAGAATTATTTTACTTTTACTGACTAAACCAAAGAACTTTGTTACTAAAATTTATGTTCAAAATTTCTACAATCTAAACAATTCCTACTACTGATTTTAATACTTATTATCAACTCTGTCATCTGTTTTTTGATAGTTTAATATACCCTAGGGAGAATCAAAGATCAAATTACTGCTATAAAAACAAGCTACAGAGTTGTGGACTGCAAAACAAAACAAACTTAACTTGCATTTCCCCAAATTTATTCCTTATTCTAAAAGACTGTTTGCCAGGCTGGGGAGATAGCACAGTCAGTCAAGACCTTGCCATGTGAACATGAGGACCTGAGAACACACCTGAATCTTGGGACTGAGAAGGCAGAGATGAGAGGATTTCTGGGGCTCGCTGAACCACAGTGTTGCCTAATCTATGAGCCACAGGTTTTCTGTGACTCTATCTCAAAAAAAAAAAAAAATGGTGGAATGCAATTGAGAAAGACATCCAACACCAACCTCTGGCCTCCACACCCATATGCACATATATAAACACATGTAAATTTTTAAAATTTTTAATTAAAAATTTTAAAGCCTGCCTTTCTTTACCTATCTACTATTTATTATTCAAAAATCCAGGTCAAGGGGTTAGAGTGATAGCTCAGCAGTTAACAGTGCTTGCTGCTTAATCATGAGGACTATAATTCATATCCCAGCACCCATATCAGGCAGTTTACAATGCCTTTCTTTACCTATCTACTATTATTCAAAAATCCAGGTCAAGGGGTTAGAGTGATAGCTCAGCAGTTAACAGTGCTTGCTCCTTAATCATGAGGACTATAACTCATATCCCAGCACCCATATCAGGCAGTTTACAATGCCTGTATTTCTTGTTCCAAGGGATCCTTTCCCCTCCTCTGGCCTCTGTGGACACCTACATTCGAGTGTGTAACACACAGACACATACACAATTTTTTAAAAAATCCAGATCAATGATCAATTCTTCCAGGAATCTTCCCAACAAATCCCAGGTTAGTCAGGACTTAGTTTTGTGTGAATACTGAGTTACTGATATCTAGAATAGTCACTGGCACAATGCAGGCATCCAGTACATAGTTGCTGAATGAAAGCATTTATTATTTAGTGATTGTTGTGGGTAGTGTTCTGGACTAGTTACCTAGTGGTGGAAGGGCAGTGCAGTGTAGTGGGAGCTCCAATAACTCAGTATTCACACAAAACCAAGTCCTGACTTCTGAAGCTCACTTTCTAATAGGGAAGCCAGTCATATAGACCCTGCCAGCTAGAAGTACTGTGGAGAAAAAGGGCAGGGAAAGAGCAAAAGGCCATACCAGTTGGAGTCATGAGTTGCTGATATATTAGTACTTCAGAACATCTTGGGCAGTGTACAGAAGACTCATCTAAAGAACAAGACAGAAAACTGGTCATGAAGCTTCCACAACAGCCCAAGAACAGATGATGCAATCTCAAGTGAAGCAATGAGATGCTTCCATAAAATCAAGAACTAATGGGACTATAGAGATGGCTCAGTGGGTAAGAGCACTGGCTGCTCTTGCAGAGGACCGGATTTGATTCCCAGCACCCACATGGCAGCTAACAACTGTCTGTAATTCCAGTTCCAGAAGATCCAATGCTCTCTTCTGACCTCCATACTTACACACATGCAGGTGATACACTCGTTCACATAAAATAAAAATAATAAATATTTTTTTAAAATTCAAGAACTATTTCAGGGGTTAAAAGGTAGGTGAAGTTGGTGACGGGATGTGGAAAGGGAAGCTCAT
Organism: Eospalax fontanierii; assembly: GCA_035773235.1. Taxonomy (NCBI): domain Eukaryota; kingdom Metazoa; phylum Chordata; class Mammalia; order Rodentia; family Spalacidae; genus Eospalax; species Eospalax fontanierii. Next base: position 54,329,860 of record CM069541.1, read on the forward strand.
GGCTTGTATGACAGTGCCAACAGTGAAACTGTCAACTCAAAAGTAGGAGCATGGGCCAGTGAGATGGCTCAGGGGATAAAATGGCCTGCAGTCAAGTCTAATGAGTTCAATTCCCAGAACCAACAAGGTGAAAGGAGAGAACTGACCCCCACAGTTGTCCTCTGACACCCCCCCAAATGTTAAAAATAAAATTTTAAAGTAGGAGCAGGTTAGCAGGCAGAAGGTAGAGAATGACAGGTAATGAGTTTCGTTTACACAGTGAACTTGAGATGCGCACAGATAGTGCACACCTGCACAACCTGTGATTTAGTACCTGGGAGGCAAAGGCAAAACAGTTCATGGGTTTGAGGCATATAAAGTTTGGCTATACAGCAAAACTGGTGGAGGAGGGTAATAGTGCAAAAAGGTTTGGGAGACATCAACATACATGTGACAGATGAAGTCACAAATGTGAATAAGCTTGTCAAGGGGGTATGTAAAGCAAGAACAGTCAAGAAAACAGTGACAGTTTAAAGATAGGCTGACAAGCAGGAAGCTCTACAAAGACCCAAAGCTGTATTAAAAATAAAGTCTACCTTTAACTGGATTCATACATGCTGCATAAATGCCTAAATTCTGAGTTCTTTCCTCACTGGCTTGAGAAGCATCTCCCACTCCCAGTAAGAAAGCAGTTCACCACTGAGCTGGGAAGTCCTTCTGAGGAGAGCAGGGCCAGCTTTCTCTTCTCTGACCTCCAACACTACCGTCTAATAATAAGGCCTGGTAAACAATGCTGGGAATGTAAAAAGTATACAGCCACTTTAGAAAACAATTGGGCAGGTCCTCAAAATGCTTATAAACACAAATACCATATGAACCAGCAGGCCCAGTATACACCAGTGAAAACACAAATTGATATACAAATTTCTACGTGAATAAGTAAGGTAGCACAAGTCATAACAGCCAAAGGCAGAAATAATCGAAAATTCAATTGATGAATGACTAAACCAAATGTGGTACAGACAGAATGGACTACTACTAATAGTTAAGAATGGAGTACTAACACACGTTACAACAGATGAATCTTGAAAACATTTTGCCACAGATTAGGAGTCCATAAAAGGCTAAAAATAAGGAACCCAGAGATGAAGCAGTACAGAGGGTGACGAGCTAGAGATGAGGACAGGGGAGTAACTGCTCCAAACAGACTAGAGGTCTCTTTGGGGATGACAGAAATGTTCTAGAATGAGATAATGGTGATGGTCATACAACTTTGCAAATATATAAACCCTATTAAAGTTGTTATTAAATGTTAATAAATGGTTATTATGGTAAGTGAATTATATCTTGGAAGGAAAGGGAGAGAGGGAAGGAACTACAAACAAGTTAGGCTAGAAGCCTTGTTACTTCATAGATTTCTTTTACCTCAGGTGACTCCAACCCAAGATACCAACAGAGTACTTAATTAACCAGAACAAACAAGAATAATCAAAAAACTAAACAATTTATACTAAAACTTGGTTATATCAAATAAATATGAGGTTCCAAGTCTTTCCCCTTAGGGAAAAAGAGAACTATATAAAGCATTAGTGTACAGGCAGCTGTCCCACATTTCTAGTTGAGAGAGACCAAACCCAGCAGTCCATCTGATTTTGCAAAAGAAACACCCATGCCCAGGAGCAGCACTACCCTCCTCCCCACAGGCACCAATGTTCTTCTCTACACCAGAGGTCTGGCCTAAGAAGCCAGAGAGCGCTGACATACCATCCCTACCAGCGGCCTCTGGAGTCACCAGCAACCTTCTTTGGGCCTCAGTTCTTGATTATCATACCTCACAAGGTTGCCATCCATCGTAAGCCCCAAAGTGACACGCAAATGTTCACATCCTTTCCCAGCTTACCTGAAAATTAGTTGCTAGTACTGTTCATTTGGGGCTAAATTGGAAAATAAGACTTTACAAGGCCCCTCACATCTGACACTCTCAAACATATATCCTCAAATGTATAAGAAATAGAAACAAACTACCCAAGTCAGGAGCCTTCATGGCTTCCTTTCTAGGGATCCTACAAGCATTCAGTTACTAACCTAGTCATCCCAGCTCTTCTCTACCCCGAGACTGCATCCAGTTCTCTTTACAATAACCTCACAAGCCACTATCTCACCGGTTGTTTGTACAATCATTGCCTAACTTCTAAAATCTTTCACTGACTTCCCAAGCTCCTTCATGGGACTGAACCTTGCCCACCCATGTAGCCTCACTGCTCCCCTGCCCACCTCCCCGTTCTCCCAATTCCACTCAAACTCAACTCTGTTCTCTAGTCTTCTCGTCTTCAACAGAAACTTCTCTGGAAATTGTCCTGTCAACATGGCTTCTCCACCCTTCTGACCTGACGTAGGCTTGTACTTTACCAATATCCGTGCTGCTGGCCCTCCCTACTCTAAGACTTTTTCCTCCTTTTTGAGATAGGGTCTCAGTAAGTAGCCCTGACTAGCCCGAACCTGCAGTGACCCCCCCCTTGCCTCTGCCTCCTGTGTGCTGGGATTCTAGGCATGCCTACCAACATTACTATTCTCGGCCTGAGTTTCTGTTCCCAATCTAGACTGTCCTCTCCCTTCTAGGATGCTAGTCCTGTGAGAGGAGAGACGGTGTCTGTGGTTTTCACTGCTCAATTCCTAGACCTACAAAAGCAAAACCAAAATTGGCAGATTAGAAGACTCTGTGCCTAATTTTTTTGTTATAAAAAAGGTTTAGAGCTGGTGAGGTGGCTCAGTGGGCAAAGGCACTTGCCACCAAGCTGATCATCAGAGTTTAATTTCCAGGACCCACATGATAGAGAGACCAGACTCCCCAGAGTAGTTCTCTGACTTCTATACATTCATCATGGTGTATGCACACATGTGGGCACACACACACAAATGAATGTAATTTAATTTTTTTGAACTTTTAAATTCTTACTATCATGTGTACATGATGTCTGTGTGTTGTGTATGGGCGTGTATGTGCCACAACTTCCTCTGTGTGGAAGTTAATGGACAATTTTCAGGAGTCAGTTCTCTCCTTCCACTTCGGATTCATGGACTGAACTCAGGTCATATGATTGGTGGCAAGTCCCTTTATGGGCGTGGCCATCTCACATGCCCTCACTTTTTATGGAAACAAAAATTGCAAGCATAAGGCAAAAATGCAATTCTTCATAACATCTGTGGAAAAAAAGACGTGAGCACACATGTACTTTCTGCAACTGCAATGCTAACACCAAACACAATCAAAAGAGGATAAAGAGCCAGAGTGGTGGCACACACCTGTGATCCAGCGCTAAGATGCAGAGGCAGGAGAAATGCAGGTCTGAGGCTAGTCCAGGCTACACAGCAAAATGTTATCTCAAAAAAAATAGACCAGGCATGGTGGCACATGACTTTAATCCCAGCACAGGCAGACAGATCTCAAGGCCAGCCTGGTTTACATAGTGAGCTCCAAGTCAGCCAGGGTTACATAATGAGACCCTATCTCAAAACAAACAAACAAACAAACAAAAAAAGTCAGGTGTGTAAAGGCATCTGCCTTTAGTCCCAGCATTCAAGAAGTAGAGGCAGGTGGTGAGTTTGAGGCCAGCCTGGTCTACATAGCAACTTCGAGACAGTCAGAGATACAAATTAAGACCATCTTGAAAAAAGAAAAACAAAAGTAGCAGCTGAACTACTATCTTGGTGGGAATAATGCTCTAATATGGTTCAAAACTTATTCTCTTTAACTGAAAGGGCAAAACAGATATGTGCAATGCCAACTGTGAAGATTACACTGGGACAGGAAACAGTTTTTCTGCCCCTCAAAAGAATGTTAAGACATACTAGATGGGAATGCACTTAGTCCAAATATATCATCAATCCAGGTTCCTACAATATACTTCAAATTACACAGGTGCTGCACTGCAGTTTGGGAACTGTGTTACCAGCAAACCAATGGAAGATGCAATGAGGTAAATTGTCAGGTGAGGAGGAAGTAGACACTGAAGATGGGTACACTTGCTCTCAGACTACTGACAAAGCTTCCCTTTCTCAAACTTGTTCAAAATGCTCAGCATTCTTGAGCCAGGTATGATGGTGCATGCCTTTAGTCCCAGCACCTGGGAGGCAGAGGCGGCCAATCTCTGGGAGTTCAAGGCCAGCCTGTTCTACACAGTGAGCTCCAGGCCAGCCAAGGCTACAGAGAGACCCGGTCTCAAAAAAAAAAACAAAAGAAAAAAAAAAAAAGCTCAACATTCTAAGTCCCCAGCAGGAATGACAGTGGTCTACCGGTCTACTATTAAAGACAAGGAAATGATGTCCCTCACCTAGTGCAGGCACACACATCTGTCACATTTTAGATTTAGATTTTGGGTTTTGCACCAACAGTTTGAATTGTTACGTGTCTGCTGCTGAGGCTGTCAGGAATAGGAACTATTACTTGGGAATTTCTATCACTTTGGGGAGGGACTGCAGTCTTCCTTCTGCTCATATCTTAACTTCAATCGAGTGATCAAAGCTCATTAGCTTGTAAACAAACTGTTTCTCAGGTAAACTGAATTGCCTCACACAAGGATCTTAAGCAAATAAATAAATACAAAACAGGCAGAGATTATAAATTAGGGCAGACAAATCTCTATCTAGCCCCACACCGGTAAAGAGCATTCTATCAATATAGTGAAATGCTAATCTCCTAATTAACAACCTAATTAGGTAATTATGGCTTTGCAGAGGGATGCCGAAATGAAATATGACAACATGGTCACCTCTTTATATGGCACCTGTGGGCCTTCTCAGCTGTCGCTGCAAAGAGTGCAGGATCAATTTGAGCAGATGACAAAGTGCTGTCATTTTTCATTTTGATAATGTACAGAATGCTTTGGACAGAAGCAGTTTACAAAAGAAACAACTTGCCTGGAATTTTCCTAACTTAAACATGCTCACATGCTTCTTAAATTTTGTGCATGTTCTGATACCACATACAGGAAAATTACCATGCATACATAGCTTTAAAAAAAACTAATCAGCCACAATGCTTAATGTTCATGCCGAATCCACTTCATCTATGAAATTGACAATAATTAAAAGTATGAGGCAACAGTTCATCATATTTTAATATTCATATTTTTCATCCTTGCACATGATACCAGAAAAATTTAAATCTAAACAAACTTTTATCTTCATTTTTTCTTACTAAATTTTTAAAAAGTGGAAATTTGCTCTAATGAGAGTAAGTTAAAATGGAGACTGGACTTGAAGACTCCCTGGGCAGACAAAGTCAATTAGGACTTATAGGTGACTTTAACCTTGCCTGATTTGTAAATGTACTTGAAACTTACTTGACCTATTTCTTGTAAATGATTACATTAAAGAAAAACAGAACTTAAGATCAGCCAGTAGAAATAGTAACCAACTTGTAATTCTGTAAGTAGGGAACCCTGGTGGAATGAATCAAACAATGCAACTCTACAACAAGACCAATCAGACCTTTCCTTTGCTTTAACTCCATGTTCTTTCTACACAAAACATCACTCTTGCCTTCCTTCTCTGGTTCAGCACCTAAAGCACTTCTGGTTTAAACTTCCCTCAACCCACGAGCCACTGTTTACTTTAACATATGTTGCGATGGGGCTGAAGAGATGGCTAAATGGTTAAAAGCACTCACTGCTCTTACAGAGGATCCAGGTTTGATTCCCAGGACTGACGTGGCGCCTAACAACCATCTGTAACTCCAGTTCCAGGGGATCTGAGACCTTCCTCTGACCTCTGCAGGCAATGCAAGACACAGATGCACTTACACATACTACATAACCCAGACTGGCCTGGAACTCATGACACAGCACAAAATTAGCTTCAGAGTTATGACCCTCCTGCCTCAGTCCCCCAAGTACTGAGGTTACAGATAAGAGCTACCATTCCCAGCTGCAGTGAGTATCCTTGCATGAGTATTTTTTTACATCTATAATCATTCTCTTAACAAGGATTTCTAAAAATAAAACTACAAGTTTAAAGGCATGTGTAACTCCTTTATAAAGCTTATAGTAAACACTGTTCAAGGTCTATTTGGAAGTTTCACCAATTTACAACCCTCCAAGTAATAAATGAGTGGCCCTCTAGCCACCCACCTTGTCAGCAATAAATATTTGAGTTTCGTTAACTCTTTCAACTTTGTATCTTAAGATCATACCCGTAACCATCACTCCCACAATTTCCTGTAAGCATTAAGTTTTAATGACTAAGGAGAGACCCCAAAGCAGGAGCCAATTCCAAATATCCAAATCTAGAGAAGCATGCCTGATGTACTGGCAAAAGCATCATATTTTGAATTTGGAAGATGCAGGCTCTGACCCAGCCTTGTTGTTACTGGGATCCCAACCTTGAAGCCTTGCCTCTCTAGCTTTGCTTTCAACAATGTGAAATGGAAACAGGGGGAACAGAATAGCCCCACTCAATCACTTCTAAGGGTAACCACAGGCTTTTATAATACAAGGTCCTAAAAGCCAGTGATTAGCATTACTCAGCAGATCAATTTACTTAATGTCCCAAAACAGTATATTGAAACTTGTCTCAAAAGTGTGCAATTGTTACATGTACTAAACAATTTCCAAAGCACAATCAAACTTAACAGGACTAACTTGAACCAGACACAAAAGTGAGTTTTATTCCTTCATAGTCACTCCTATGTTTGTTAGTGTCCTATGTCCCCAAATGCTGCTCCCTGCAGCTCTTTAGAAGCAGGCTGGCTCATATGAGGTACTGACACAGGTAGTTCCATCTCATTCTCACAAGAACTGCCAAGACTGGCATTAACAGCCCCACTGTGCAGACTGTCTGGTCACAGAGTTGGTACATGACCCTTGAATTCAGCCCCAGGTGGGTGTGGTTCCAAGCTCTCCTTCACACTGCTTCCAAGTTCAAGTCCCACCTCAGTCCCTTAGTCTGTATGTCAGCAACTAAAGTTCACAGTAAAGAGCTACCATTTTCAAAACAAAAACATTCCTGCAAACAATTCCATACCAATTTCTCTGATGAACTAGTACTTATTTATACCACACTACTTAACATGGGGGACTAAATATTGTTATTTTTTGAAGTTGTGCACATTCAGACCATTTATCTATACCCATAATAGAAGAATATTCCTAAGCATGGGATATTATGAATCTAGCAATGCATATACTTAGCAGTAAATCTGACAGAACACTCAATTTATTTCAGAAGCAATTACAATAATCCCAACAGTTATTCTAACACCTTTTTTTGCAGAATTTCAGGGTCTTTTTTTAAAGTGGTTTCTCTCAATTTTCTCACTTTCAATTTCTTAAAATTGTTTTTTACTTTCAGTCCAAATTTTTTATTTTTTTCTGTATTAAATCTACTTCCCCAATATACCCAGACTACTGCCAGACAGAGTTAATAAATTCTGAATGACTCCTCAGAATTTATTTTCATTTTTATATTCCATGTTATTTCTTGATACAATAGAGTATGAATGAAAACAAGCATCTAGAAGACCAGTATTTCTTCAGTTTTCACATGATAGAAGAAGGGTATTAAAATAAAAATAAATTAAACTCTCGGGCTGGGAACTCCCTGACTGTATTTCTCTCTGCTGGGTGACTCTCTGTCCCCTTTCAATCTTGCTTACAGACAGTAAACAAAGCACTGCACACCTGTGGGGAGTGCCTGGCCTACTGGGTCTTTTGGCAGAGGAAGTTAATGAACAAAGAACACAGGGAAGAGCCCAGTGGTGGCGGCCTACCTACTATCAAGACAAGAGGAGCCCCTGAGACCTGAGACATTCTCCACAGGGGTCTCTTAAGCACCAGTCCTGTGACTTTACGAGTTTCAATTAGAATCCAAAACCTGGGCATCCTGATAAGACTTCAACAAGACTTGATTTCACTCTTCATTATCCAGAGAAGAAAAAAGATGCAAAAGTCTGTGATGTGCCCAAATTTCGAAGGTGGTACAGCCTGTTCAGGAGGCAAGTCCCGCTTCAGCCACTGCACTTTCTACAAAACTGCTGTCTGCTGACCGCCAACTTCTTCATCTTAAGTTCTGATTGCTCCCCTTTGTACTCACCTACTATAAACAATTATGAAGATTAAAGGAAAAATGGATCTCCAAAAGCATCATAAAATTTATGATCTTGCTTCATGGAACTGTGGAGAGGGCCAAAGGAAAGGGGGAGGGCTAGGAGCTACAAGTTCAGCCCTCACTCAAATCCCACCCCTTGAACATGGCCTGACTGCATAATAAAAGCATCCACTAGTCACTCTGCAAAATACATCAGCACAAACACCCTCTCCAGCAACTTATTAGACTTCTGATGAATAACACAGGTGTACCTCCTGCTCTGTATGTTGGGAACACAAATTCTACAGCTAGCTACATCTGAGTTTGTAACCAGGCAGCTTACCATTGTACACAGCCCATAAATGTGTTTTGGTTTACATAAAAAGTTTTAAAATGAGCCCGGCATGGTTGCACATGCCTTTAATCCCAGTACTCAGGAGGCAGAGGCAAGCAGATCTCTGGGACTTCAAGGTTAGCCGGGTCTACATTGTAGCTGGGGCTACAAGGAGACCCTGTCTCAAAAAGACCAAAAAATAAATAAATTTAATTTAAAAAGTAGCAACTAAAATATCCAGGCTTCTACCATCTTTAAAAAAAAAAAAAGAAAAATCTGAAGATCTAGACACACTGAGCCTACGTCCTCATATAGAAGAAAGAAAGTAGAACTGAACAACACCTACCATCTTTCAACTTGGCATATGGCCCGGACCCCCAGCCCCACAGTACAACAAGGACCATCCTTCTCACTGTAGTCGATAAAAGGAACTGGACTTGGGGAGTCTGAAGTAGGTGCTCAAAAGAGAAATGGGTTAAGAAAGACTGGCTTGCTTTTTGCGGGTAGCTCTCTCTGGCTCTATCACTCCTTATCTATGACACTTAGGCAGCATAACCTAATCCTCAAACCTTAGGCTACCCATGTGTTAAATGTGGCTAATACCATCCCTCAGAACTACGATGATCAAAGGAAGGTATACACCACCATCATGATGACTGAAATGTACATGTGAAGGACTAACTTCTAAGCCTGGTTCTCAAAAACATGCAGCCAGGGCACCTCAATGGGAAAAGGACAGAATTCTTGGTCATAAGGCAATTTGACATCCTTGACAATAAGGCCTGGCCATCAGAATAAGTGATTTCTAGTCAATTCTGAGCCTGAAACATATAAAGCCACTGAGCTGGAACAGTTTCTAAAGTCTTCAGTTGAGTTAACAAGCAAAACACATCCCCAGTCAAAATAAAGAAGTATACATGAAATGACAGATGCACTGATTGATGGGCTTGCTGGGAACTGAGACCCGCCCCAGCCCCACTGCCTAGCAGGGATGGCGCACTGCCACTCCGCAGAGCTAGCACCTCTTTGTATCATCTCTTCAGGGTGCCATCCACATATCTTCAGAGCGGCTTCACTACCTCAAATTCACCAGCTATGGATACTCAGGGATGTGTTTTTTTCTTTCTTTTCTGTTGACATTTTAGCGCTGAGGACTGAACAGCACGCAGAGCCTTGCTCATGCTAAGTATTCGCTCCACTACTGCGCTGCACTCTCAGCCCCCAGGGGTTAACTTCTCTGTGCCCTAGTTTCCCCATCTGTAAAAGGATGCTAGTCACACCTTCCCATAAAGGAATGAATGTCATGAAGCACTCAGGACAACGTCACGTACAGTAACTCTTCAGTTGCCATCAGTGGCGTTCCCTTCAGTGCAGACTTCTACCTTAACTCCTACAGAACCTTATGATAGTCACCTGCACATACTGCTCTCTCACCAGAACGTCAGCATCCTCCAGGTAGGGACTTGCTTTTATTCCTATCCTATCCCTGGGACCTAACATTTTGCCTGGAACTGCTGAATGAGTCACAGATCCTCAAAGTATTTATTGACTGGCAGGTTAGAGTATAAACTGAAGTGGACCTCTCTGGCACTGTCATAGACTCTGGTCCCTCCACATGACCCTCCAAATGCCTGCTAAAAGAAGCCAGGCATGGTGGCACACACCTTTAGTCTCAACACTCAGGAGCCAGAGCTAGGTGGATCTCTGAGTTCCAGACCAGGGGAGCTGCAGGGAGACCCTGTCTCAAACAGATCAAACAAAAGAAGCAATGGCAATGTGCCTGGTAATGTGCCCACAATGTTTGCAATTTGATTTGAGGATGACTTCACGGAATGTTAATTTCAATAAAATTTCCAACTCTCTAACAGTCAAGAAACATTAGGAATTATTTGCTTTTCTTGGATAGAAACCCACTAGCACCTCACATTCCATCATAGGCACTACCACTAGGCAGAAAGAACAACAGGTTGAGAATTCCTTACATGAGATTCCTGGGGCCAGAAGTGTTTTCAAAGTTCAGACTTTTCTGGATTTTGAAATACTTGCATAGATCTACTAGATGAGTATCACTAACCTGAAAAATCCAAAACTTAACAGTGCTGCTCAAAAAGCTGAGAATTTCTATCTTCAGATTAGGGATGCTCAAATTTTACAAGGCCCTTTATCCAAACAGTCCATGAGGTCAATGTTATTTCCCATCCCATCCCCTAGTCGAGGAAGCTAGTGGCTGGAGTTATCAACTTAGGAACACTCAGCAGGAGGATTGACTCCAGAGAGCATGTTTAGCCTCTATAACTGCTTTCCCCATCAAACCACACCCACTCACCATCTCCATGCCCTAGATGACTGCATGCCTTTTTTGTAAACGGTGTTTTGCTGTTGCTCAGTCTGGCCTCAACCTCCTGGGCTCCTGCTCCTGCTGCCTTAGTCTCCAAAGTAGCTGGAATACAGGGATACACCGTAGTACCTGACCTCATCTGCCTTTCCACTCTATCCATTATAATGTTCATATCTTTTCTCTTATTGTTTCATAGGCACTAAAGAGTGCCATGAAGAGGAAGAAGGTAAGCCAGGCAATGGGACAACAGACAGACCTGGCTCTATCTCGTAACAGTTATATAACTTATCCTGTGTCTTCCTAGTCTGTAAGAGGTAAAAATAACTTAAAACTGAGAAGCTAAAGTTCCATTTACCTCACATTAGACATTCCCTTAGCCAAATCCCACCTCTCAAAAGTTAACACAGTGTACGATCTCTCTATCACAGAAAGGGCTCTCACACCACGTATCTACCAGTGTACCAGAATCCCTCATTACCCTCCGCAGTAAACTGAACTTGCAGGACTCAATGACTGAGTCTTATTTATCTCTAAACTAGTATGGCACCTGCTATATACCCATGCACAGGAAAGACTTGCTAGATGAACTGTTACTAATGAGTGTTTATGGGATTCTAGATAAGGAACCATTCCCAAAGCTGGAGAGAGTGTTCACTGGTTAAAAGCACTTACTTGACCTTGCAAAGGACCTTGTACCCACACAGAGCAGTTCACAACAGCCTGTAACTCCACCTCCAGGGAATCCTACAGATCCAACACCCTCTTCTGCTTTTCTGGCCTGTGGGCACCTGCACACACACAGATACACACTCATACACACAACCAAACAAGAAATTCCAAGCTTGGATTGTCCCTGATCAATAAGGGGAGGAGCTGGACAATGGGTACCATTATCAATGTGCTGGAAACAAGAAAAGCTTCTAGGCAGGGCAGAATGAATGTCTTTTAAAAAACAAACGAACAAACAAAAAATATCTGATCCAACATACCTCGAGTCATGCATCATAATAAAGCCTCCTGTGAGCTTAACTAAAAACTAGCCAGGGAGCAGGTGAGAATAGAGGTTGTGGGGCACTATATGCTTGGAGTAGCTCCAAGTAGGTGTGAGCACACAGCTGAGTGAGAAAGGGGCTACTGGCAGGCCTCCCCTTGTATCCCAAGGAGGCTTGCAGGTATGTAAACTGTAAAAGACAGAAACAATTATCAGCTGATCAAGAACTTTTACAGCAGCAACTGTGAATAAAATACCTCCCCTTTATTTCTGCTCAAGTGGGTGTTAGGCAGAACGACCCAACCTGACTGTTCATCTAGAGAACGCTGGCCTTTTTAACTAATGTGCCTGTTCATGTGACTCTTCATCAGTTTTTAACTTGGCTGACTTTTATAACGCGGTGATGTGCAGTGCTGGGGGCTGTGACAGGCTTCAAATATTATTTGTATTCATTCAGAAGTTCTAACTTCGAGGTCATGTTCAGGGTCCTTGGTTCAACTTACAGGCTCGGGATTGAGTTACATACTCTTCTTTAAACTATAATCTCTTTTTTATTTTTCCTGCTTTAACATCCCTTGCCACTCCCATAAACAAAACTGGAATCCAAGTTCCAGCAGCACTCTAGGAAGACAGCCGACTCTAGGAGGCAATGCTTTGAGAACTTGACTGCACATGACGAAGACCATGCAGGCTGCAGGGCCTCCAGGCGCCGGAGCCAAGGGCGCCCCCAGCCCCGCTCCAACACCAGAAGGTGCACCAGGTCTCCTCACCTAAGTCACAGTCAGGTTCAGGGCAGCCTCGGCCTCTGGAAAGGGATGCTCGCAGGCCCCCGGGGACCGCGGGGCGGTGCGCAGAGCCGGGTGCTGAGGAGTCGCCGGGTTCCGCGGGTGGCGGCTGGGGCAACCTTTACCTGAAGCTGCTTCCACTACGGGCCGCCTCGGCCGCGGGAACGTTCGAGAGCGGAGGCCCCGGCTCGACCAGGCCGGCCGGCCCCGAACTCCACGCCCTCGGGGGTCGGCGCTCCTACCGGCCGGCTCGGCTACCGCGCCCCCGGCTCGCCCTCATGCCCCGCCACTCCCCGCCGCCGCCACCGCCGCCGGCCGGTAGAGTAGCAGCTGTGAGGCCCTGAGCCGCGCCACGACCCGGAAGCGCACCCCTTCGTACCGGAAGTCCCAAGTCGGGAAAGCGCCCCAGACAGGGAACGCACTGCGTAAGCCCCAGTGTCGCGAGCGCAAGGAGCCGCGGCCACTCGGGGGCGGGGCCAGGCGGGTCGTCTGCGCGTGCGCACTGCGCATCGGAGCGGAGCGCAACCTGAGGCTGAAGCTTGCTGGCTTGAGTCAGGATAGTTTGAGCATCCAGGAACCGCGGATTCTCTGTAAAGTACTCTTCCCCACCTTCTCAGAGGGCAGTCCTCAGTTCATCCGGAAAATGAGTGATGAGGGAGATTAACCTCCATTTCAGAAAGAAGAGTCCTCCAGCACGCTGACTCTAAATGTACGTGGTATCACAGTGCCGTCGAAATTCCTAGTATCCATAGACAAATGCAACGCTCAGTCCTCATCAGCATCTTAGGCAATGCGTGGCGGTTATCACAGACACTCGCAGCTGTGTGTGACTCTCTCACTGCAGGGAGAGTCAGTGGCGTGCTCAGCCTACATCACAGCCGTCCTCCCTCCAGCTCAGGGACCGTCAAGGAAGAGGGGATAAAATGATTGTAAGAGCCAGTGGTCAGGGAAGACCAGGCCAGAATGGTGTTGTCTGGTAATGACAGGCCGGCAGTACTCTGTGAGCTCACAACATCCTGCACAAGACCTGCACAAGATCAAGCCAATCAACTTTCCAGAAAAAAAATGGGCGGGACTTATAAGCTCCCACCCCTATCTGAGGAGCTATAGACAGTTGATGGTGCTGAAGAAGAGTCAGTGTTCTTTAAGGGTGTGGCATCTGGTAGGCAGACCAAATTCCAGTGGATGGCCCCACACCTATGAGTACATGAGCAACACAAATTGAAATCTGTGAGTTACTAAAGAAAAAGGACAGGAAGTTGGGTGGGGTTGATGGGGGAGGAGGGAGGATATGATCAAAATATATTGTGTGCATGTATGAAATTGTCAAAAAATTAATTAAAATATTACATTAAAAAATAAGCCAGGAGTAGTGGCTCACACCTTTAGTCCCACCACTCCCGAGGCAGAGGCAGGTGAGTTCGAGGCCAGCCTGATCTACATAATGAGTTCCAGACCGGCTAGAGCTACAAGGGATTTAAACCATGCAACAATAGTGTTCCACTTGCGAAATAGCCAGGTATGGTGCTAATACCTGTAATCCTATCGCTCAGGAGGCTGAGGTAGAAGGATCAGAAACTCCAGCCTAGGCTATGTAGTGAGACCATGTCTCAAAAGAGAATAATAAAAAATGTACTTAGCCAAAAATGTACTTAGCCAAAGAATGAAAAAGACAGGGTTGAATCTGAATCTTGGCAGATCCCTACCAAATTGTTTAAAATGTAATTAAATCATTTTTAATATATAATTTTAAAAAATTCCTGTGTGAGTGTATTGCCTGCATGTATGTAAGTGCACCCATGTTGTGCAATGCCCACAGAGGTCAGAAGATGATGCTGGATCCCCTAGAACTGGAGCTATGGGTGGTTCTTAGCCACCATGTGGGTTCTGGGACCTGAACTTGGGTCCTCTGCAAGAGCAGCCAGTACCCTTAACCTCAGAACCATCTCTTCAGCCCCACTACCAAATTTAAAGTCACCAACCACTACCCCATGATCCACACCTTGAATTCCTTGGATTCATTCAAGTAGTATATGGTTGGCCTCTTTAAAGAGGGAGAAAGAAAGGCAGCCACACACCAGCTGGACTTTTACAGATACATTACCTTCAGGGACTGCTGGAGCCTCTCTGTAAAACACTAGGAGTGAACAAGGCTGAAATCTACTAGACTGCAAAGCACTTGTAGGTTCTAAAATTCAAATCCCCACTCTGCTACTCTGTAGATTTGTGACATCATCTCTCCAAGCTGTCTCCCTTTTTGCCTGGAGAAATGACTCAGCAATTAAGAGCACTTGGGGCTCTTGCAGAGGACCTAGGTTCAGTTCCCAGCACCCGCATCAGGTGGCTTACAACTACCTATATCTCCAGTTCCAGGGGATCTGACACTCTCTTCTGTGGGCCCCTATGGGCACCAAGCACACACATGGTGCAGCTATGCACATATAGGCACTCACACATAAAATAAAAATAAATATGTTTAAATTAATGACAAAAGTCTGAGTAAGTTCATTACATTGTGAGGGTTAAGTGAACTAATACATGTCACTCACACAGACCTGGCCTAAGAGCAGCATTTACAGAGCAGGATGCTACCACTATTACAACACCTCAGTCAGTGAGCAAGCACATACCTGCTGACTGCTGAGTGTCTCTTAAGTCTCAAGACTACCTAGGCATTGAAGATGCTGTTGCAAAAAATAAATAAATAAGAGTCATGCAGGCAGAAAGGGATCCTACCCTCAAAAAGCTCATAGTCACCAGGCTTCATACACTTGGTGAGCTGAGGCAGGAAAATTGGGAGTTCATGGTCAGCCTAGCTATAATAAGACCTTGCATCAAAAAAGCAATAAGAGATCTGGAAAAATGGTTCAGCAGTTAAGAGCATTGGTTGCTCTTCCAAGGATCGAGGTTCCATTCCCAGAACCTACATGGCAGCTAACAACCATCCTAACTCCATTTCCAAATGATTCAACACCTTCTTCTGGTCTTTGTAGACATTATCCACACAGGTGCACTTACAAGCAAGCAAAACACTCATACACATATAAATAAATAAATAAATAAATAAATAAATAAATAAATAAAGTGGTGGTGCACACCTTTAATCCCAGCACTTGGGAGACAGAAGCTGGAAAAGCTCCATGAGTTAAAAGCCAGCCAGGGCCACAAAAAGCAAAACAAAGAGGAAGAGGAGAAGGAGGAGGAGGTAGAGGAAGAGGAGGAGGAAGAGGAAGAGGAGGAGAAAGAGGAAAAGGAGGAGAAAGAGGAAGAGGAGGAGGAGGAAGAGATGCTTGTAGTCTATTTCTACCTTGGGTTACTGAGGTAAGTTGGAATGACAGGAACTATGATGAGATTCCAAGGACAGTCTTAAAGACCTAATTGAGAATGGATACGCTAACTGTGATGCCAACATGATGGCTCCTATCATTTTCCTCTAGCTAGTTTGAGCAGATTGGATAACATTAAACACAACAGTGAGACACTGAGTCAATTCCAAAGGTTTTTGCCAAGTAGATGTGTGGATTCAAGGTACATAAAATCTTACCTTTTATAAGTGCTTACAACAAAGGACCACAAAATGAGCGCTGGTAAGGGAAAATAATTCCAGAAAGGCTGACATCACTGGCCTGGAGGTCTTAGAATAGATGTCATGGAAGTCAGTGCCGGAGCAAGGCAGAAAGATGGAGGTTGTTACCACAGCGAGATATTCATCATCAAGATTGTCATTGAAGATCCAGGTGGGAAAAGAGTCCCGGCTCAAGTGCCCTTAGAAAGAAATCAGTTGAAGTTGAAACAGGCAAAAGAGTAAGATGTTCATGGACCCAAAAGCCCCCAGAAGGGGCTGGGAAGTAGCTAAATTGGTAGAGTGCTTGCATAAAGCCCTGGTTGTACCAGCATAAATGAGCACAGTGGTTACACATCTGTAATTCCAGCATCTGGAAGCAGGAAGATCTGAATTTCAAGAGCATCCTCAACTACATAATGAATTCAAGGCAAACCTGGAATACATGAGACACTGCCTCAAAAATAAAAATAAAAGTATGGTGGTGCATGCCTTTAACCCCAGCACTTGGAAGGCAGAGGCAGGTGGATTTCTGTGACTTGAAGACCAGTCTGGTCTACATAGTGACTTCCACGCCAGGTGGGGATACAGGGAGATCCTGTCTCAAATAAATAAATAAATAAATAAATAAATAAATAAAATCAAACACTCCTGAATTGTGAACAGAACAGAGTGGAAAGGAAATTGGAAACTGGAGAGGCTTCCCGCTTTTTTATTCTGTGCTTGGAAGTCAGCACTGAGAAAGTAGAAAAGGCAGAGAGGAGACAAAGCAGCTAGAAGACTGAGCTCACAAGAAGCAGGAGTTGTATTTGCAAGCAAAAGTGACATTCAAAAGTAAAACATGGACTAGAGAAGTGGTGGAGAGGTTAAGAGCAGTGGTTGCTCTTGCAGAGGAACTGGGTTCTGTTCCCATCACCCACATGGCCGATAACAACTATCTGTAACTCCAGTTCCAGGGAATCTGACACCTTCTGACCTCCATAAACATTGCACACATGTGGTGCACTTACCAAAAATGCAGGCAAAACACTCATGCATGTAAAATAAAAATCAATCAATCAAAAAAATTTTGTAAGAAAGCAAAGTAAATTTTGTCCTGTCTCCTAACCAATGGGTGCATGAGGTAAGACCATGAGAGAAAACGCAGATGGAAAAGACAATAATGGGATTATTTTACTGGGATTGGCAAGGAAAGACAAGAACACAGAGGGTCCCATACCACAGCACACCTGTGACCATCAGATATCAAAGCCTTCCCCTCCACTTTGAAAAGAAGCCATGCTATCAGGTGGACATTGTTTTGCTTCTGGGTCTCAGGATAGGAGGACCATGGACAGAGTTTCAAAGATGCCTACCTGTGTAACCTTCAAAGACTTACTGTCCCTTTTGGTGTCTCTCGTTCCTCTTCTATGCTGTTGCAAGGACTCCGCATATGAAGCTCTTAAAACACGACTCCATGAGGGTTTGAGAGCTCAGCAGTTGGACACGAGTTTGATTCCCAGAATCCACTAATAACCATCCATATCTCCAGTTCCAGGGGATCTAACGCCCTCTTCTGACCTCCTAGGTCATTGCACCACATGGGTGCACCAACCTACATACAGGTAACACACTCATAAACATAAAATGAAATGAAGTGAAATACAATACAGTACAGTACAATGCAATTAAATTCAATACAATACAGTACAACATAGTACAATACAATACAGTACAGTACAATACAAGACAGTACAGTACAACACAATACAATGCAATAGAACTCCATGTACAGGAATGTTCTGTAAGTTGTTACGGCCTTGCAAACCAACACAGGCAGCAAGGACAGGTGTCTTTAAGGCTTTGCTTTCCTCCCAAGCAGGCCACAGGAAGAGTTTTGTTCTGTAGAAAACCACGTGCCATGCTTTTGATCTGTATTAATGCCTTTTGCATTGCCATATGGAGGATCACACCACAGAAAACTAGAAAGTAGGGTAAGAGAGGGGCTGGAGAGATGGCTCTGTGGTTAAGAGCACTGTCTGCTCTTGCAGAAGACCTGGGTTTGGGTCCCATCACCCACACGGCAGCTAAAAACCATCTGTAACTCCAGTTCCAGGGGATTCGACACCCTCTTTTGACCTCCATGGGCATTGCACAACATGGGTGCTCTTATATATATGCAGCCAAAACATTCATATACATCAAATTAAATTTAAAAATTATTTTAAAGAGTAAGAGAGAAACCAAGGGCCAGTGTAATCTTCAAAGGCCCACTGTCGTCACCTAATTTGTCCAATTAGATACCCATCTATTGATAGCAAAATATGAACCTGTGAGGGACATTTCAGCTTCAAACTGTAACACCTGTCCTTTTGATACACTCCCTATTCCTGACATACTGTGAGGAAGAAGACATTTCTTATTTCTTTTTATTTCCTAAAACCTTAGGCTGGAGGCACAGTGCAGTGCCCGACTGGCATGCACAAGCCATAAACACTTGGTAACTTGTGTGTAAACTGAAAAGGTGCTCACACATACACAGGAAATAAAGCAATTGGAACTCTTGCAGAATCACTAGCAGCATGTGGGAAATGCCACTTTGGTAACTGTGGGACTAGAAGCTGTGAGCTGATGCAGTAGGCTGGTGGTTGTACTTTCTGGAACCTGCCAGAGCCAGGAAAATGGGGACACCTTCCAGGTGATCTGAAAGCATGCCTTCCTGTTATTTTATAGCTACTAATACATTTCCTTCTTATTGTCCCAATGTTACCTTCTTCTCCTTTTGAAATGTGTTGTTCTTTTCCTCCTCCAGGGAGAACATAGACATTCACACTGCTGTGGAAAAAGCAGTTTCAGAAAAGGTCAAAGTAGGTGTCAAAATTCCAAACAAACTCTGAGAGAAGCCCTAAGCATTGCAGAATTTCAGAGCAATACGGTATGGTATACTTTAAAAATATAAATAATACTTCAGTGTAAAGAATTAAAAAATATTTTATTATTTTCATTTTATGTGTATGAATGTATTGCCTGCATGTATGTAGATGCACCTATGTCATGCAGTACCCACAGAGCTCAGAAGAGGGCATTGGATCTCCTGGAACTGAAGTTATGGATGGTTGGTCACTGCCATCTGGGTTCTGGGATTCAAACCAGGTCTTCTGTAAGAACAGTCAGTGCTCTTAACAGCTGAGCCATCTCCCCAGCCCCATGTAAAGAATTTCTTAAAGGCATATGTGTTGCATCTGAGGTGAATTTAGTGGCTGAAAAGGGAGCACAAAATTAACCAACCCCAAATCTTTCATTAATTAATTATTTATTTATATATAAAATAAAAATGTGTGTTCATAAAGTATATGAGTATTTTCCCTGTATATAAGTGCAACAACGTTGTAATGCCTGAGGTGGCCAGAAGAGGATCACCTTGGAACTAGAGTTACAGCTGTTGGTTGTTACCACCCCATGAGTGCTGGGAACCAAACCTGGGTCCTCTGGAAGAACAGCCAGTACTCTTAACCACTAAGCCATCTCTCCAGCTCCACTAACCAAAAATCTTAAAAATAAGTCTTTGAGGATAGTATTTAAATACATATGGGCCAGCAAGATGGCACAATGGATAAAGGTGCCTACTGCTAAGCCTGATGATCTGAGTTTGATCTCCGGACCACACATGGTAGAAGGAGAGAACCAACCCCCATCAGTTATCCTCTGTCATCTACACATCGTCCACATCCTCCGCCCCCCTTCATACACCCACAGTGTAAACAAATGTGATGAATACACATCAATGGGCTCGGGGTATAATTCAATGGTAGAGCTCCTTGCTGAGGATGTGTGAGACTGTGAGTTCAATCCTCAGCATCAAAATAATAATTGTAATGCTAACAATAATGGAGCCTCAATGTGCAGGCTAGGCAAACATTCTTCGGGCATTTTCTATGGTGTTTTCCTGCTAAATATCATCTCTCACAAGTAGTTATTTTTTGGTATTGGGGGTGAAAATGGAAACCTGGCTGGTATTCAGTATCTCACCAGTCACATGTCCATATAAATACAGTCCCTTCCAAAATCCAGGCTTGTAACCAGCTTCAAACACTGCCTCTCTGATTTCAAAGGTTAGCTAGTACAGTGAGTGCCGAATGCTAAATTAATTGATGCTAACAGTACTTAGAATGTTAAAAAAAAAAAAAAAGACTTGTATGTTTTGTCGAATGCAACTTCCAAGAATGCATAATTAACAGTGTCTCCATTAATATACAGTATGTTCAACAGTGAGACACCACTATCATAAATAAAGGTAGACATGGATAAATTTATAATTAAAAATGCATTAGAAATTACAAGCATAATTTATTTACTAATGTGCACCGGAATAAATTTTATGTGTAATATTTTAAAACAGGGCATTAATAAATAATAGTGAACATAAAATGTTTTTGCAGCTAAAAATATTTCAATAAATGTTAGTAAATTAAATATGCTGCAGAGTTGTAATTGCTCTGGAATAAAGTTTATAGAATACAATCACAATATAGAGGTCAGTTTCTTGAATGTGTTCAAAGTAGCTGAAACGGGCTGGTGAGATGGCTTAGCTGGGAAAGGCATTTGTCACACAAGCCTGGAGATCTGAGTTCAATTTCTGGAATCCGTAAAAAGGTAGAAGGAGAGAATGAATTCCACAATGTTGTCCTGACATCTACATGTGTGCTGTGGCATGCAAACTTCCCTCTGGTGTTGATCATTTTGTTTTGTCTTTTTTTTTTTTTTTAATTTTATTTTATGTGTAATAGTGTTATGCCTGCATGTATGCAAATGCACTCATGTCAGACAGTGCTCATGGAAGACAAAAGAGGGCATTTGATCCCCTGGAACTGGAGTTACAGACAGTTGTTAGCTGACATCTGAGTGCTGGGGTTCAAAACCTGGACTTATACAAGAACCGCCAGTGCTCTTAGCCACTGAGTCATCTCTCCAGCCCCTTGATTTACTTTTTCTTAGACAGGGTCTCACTATATATCCCTGTCTGGCCTGGAATTCGCAAAGATCTGCTTGCCTCTGCCTCCCATGTGTTGGGACTAAAGGTGTGCACTATCACACCCAGCTATTTTTTTTAAGATTTATTCCGAATATTAGCAACAAATAGCCACCTTTCTTTGAAAAGTGGCAAATGTTTTAAGAATGCAAGTCCAGGATTCCCAGACAGTGAATAACTAACTACTGCTGAAAGCAGATCTTCCTGAACTGGTGCAGTTGTACGTTATTGAATTCAAATCTTTTTTATAAATAATTTATTATGCTTATTTATTTTTTGTGGGTACATGCATGTGCCACAGTGCCCACGTGGAGGTCAGAGGACAATTTGTAGCAGTTGGTTCTCTTCTTCCACCATATGAGTTTCAGGGACAGAACTCTAGCTATCAGGCTTGGCAGCAAGTGCCTTTGTTGAGAGATCTTACCAACTACTGAGCTCAAACATCATCCACCTGTTCTTTGATTTTGTTTTTTTGAGACGGTCTCACTATATAGTGTATACTAACTTGTAACTCACTACATAGCCTAGTTTGGCCCCAAACTTGCAATCCTCCTGCCTCAACCTCCCAAGTGCTAGGATTGTGGCTATGCACGATCATGCCTGGTTCATCCATATAATTTGGAGCAATTTCTCCCTTGTGATAAACCCCATAGTTCTTCTCTTCCCCTCCTCACTTAAAACTTGGCCTTACTGGGGTCTGGTATGTAGCTCAGTGGTAGAACACTTGCCTATCATATGTAAGGGCCTTAGTTCAGTACCTGGTATGGCAGAAGAAAAAAAAATGGCTTTGCTCTGTGTCTGTGTGTGCGTGTATTTGTGTATGTGTGCACACTCCTAGAGGCCAGAGGTCAACCTTGGATCAACCTCAGGAGTTTCCCATCTTGTTTTCTGAGACAGGATCTCTTTCTGACCTGCAGCTCAATGATGTGGCTGCACTGTCTGGCCAGCAAGTCCCAGGGATCCCCTGACTCTGCCTTGCCTACGTTGTCTCCCTGGGCATGTGACACCGCACTCAGCTTTTTACACGGGTGCTGGCCATTAAACTGGGGTCCTCATGCATGCCTGGCCAAGCACTTCACTGACAGAGTCATCTCCTCAGCCCTTGACTCCTATTTTAATTTTATATCTATTTCACTTTCCGAGTGTTCACTGCACATGATCTCATTGAAATGATAAATCCCAAGGCACACAGTATTTGTTGGCTGCAACTGAAAAGAGCGCTTCTGTTTATGTGTAGGACATTTTTTTTTCCAATTAAGACCATAGTTGATTAGCATTAATGAATGGCATGCATCCCTGGGTGAAACTTCCTAGGCCCCAGGCTAGTGACTTTCTGTACCTAGTCTAAAATTTAATCCTAAAAGCAATCCAATACACAAACACTGCTATTATCCCCATTTAACCAACAAGGAAACAGAACCCCAGAAAGGTGAAGTCACTTGCTCAAGATTGTATGGTTTGTGACTGGCTGACTTGGAAGCCCGAAGTTCTCAAACACCTCCTCTCCCATTATAATCATCAGTCGATGTTCTTAAAATAACCCGTCCTTCTCTAAATCAAGTTTCCTCCCAGTGTCTCTCAGTCCTTTCAACTGACTTTTATTTTTTCCCCCATTGATATCTAATCTATGTCCCTCTTGCTCCCATTTAAGATAATTCCCTCATGCCCTGTCCTTTGTAGACAAGAACTGATGTTTAAAACACCGGAGCAAAATTCTTTTAGATATTTGAAGATGGCTATTAAATTCTCCTTAACCTTCTTTTCGATACAATATGTTGTTAGTAACCCCAATTCCTTTCCCCTTCTCTCACAGGGACTCTTTCTCTAAACCATCCCCCTGAGCCTCATGCCTTGAAATCAGCTTCAGGTTTTCTATATCACCTTCAAAGAGCACCCACACATGCGTGCAGACCGTGCT
This sequence comes from Eospalax fontanierii, assembly GCA_035773235.1. Lineage (NCBI taxonomy): Eukaryota > Metazoa > Chordata > Mammalia > Rodentia > Spalacidae > Eospalax > Eospalax fontanierii. The sequence goes on from CM069541.1 coordinate 54,352,857, forward strand.
TGAATTTATATATGCCAGGAAAGCAGCTGTGGCTTTAACTCAAATAATGTTTTTTGAAATCCTTCCCATGACTCCATCATCTTCCCATCTGACCTGGTCAATCTGCTAAAATAGAAATAAGTTGAGGCAACACAGGTGTGAATTTTCATAGCATCTCTAGCAACTAGTATTTCTAGGGCACATAGTAGTTGCTCAATAAATGTTTCTATTCTAAGGAAAGATTATCATTTGCAAATATGTTCCAGGTTAACATACTCTTCCATGCATGTTTGGTCACCCTCATTAGAATAGTTTAAATTCTCTGTTGATAGTCTGGAATGATTGTAGTATGTGCTAAATGTTTCCTGAATGAAAATGAAATAAAGCAAATTGAAAGAAGGAATAAAAGGCTGGGATATATAGCCCAATTGGTAGACTGTTTGCCTGGCATACATGAAGCCTGGGGTTCAAACCTCAGCACTGCATAAACTGGCTGTGGTGGTACCCACTTGTAAGCCAGCACTTGGTAGGTGAAAGAAGGAAGATCAGAAGTCTAAGATCATTCTCAGCTACACAGTGAATTCAAGACCAGCCTAGGATATATGAGACTTCATCTCAGGAAGGGAGAAAGGAAGGAGGGGAGCGAGAGAGAGAAAGAAGAGAATAGCATCACCCACATGACTTTGTGAAAAATCAGTGCCTAGAACACTAGCTGAGAAGTAAACAAACTAAACAATAAAAAGTAAGTAGCCTGGGACCAGCAAGATGGCTTAGCAGGTAAAGGCACCTACCTTCTCTCAAGCCTAATAACCTGAGTTTGATCCCCAGGACCCACGTGATGGAAGGAAAGAGCCATCTACAAAAAGTTGTCCACTAACATGTGCTCACACAAATCAATAGATGTGCTGATATCAATAATAATAACAACAACAACAGTAATAATAAGCAGCTGGAAGACAAAATATACTGCCAAGCTTTCTTTTAGGTTTTCTTCTTTCCTTGAGAAAATCAGAAGGTTTAGGCTGTATCAGGTCTGTAGCAGTCTTCTCTCCTGTTGGGCGTAAGACCTTATCTAAAAAAACAAACAAACAAAAACGAAAACAAAATAATGGGGTTCAGCATGCTGCTCATTTGGTAGGGTGCTGGCCTAGCATGCACAGAGACCTTGGTTCCATCCATAGGACTGCTTAAAATCAGGCTTGGTGGTGCATGCAACTGTATTCCCAGCACTCCTGAAGTAGAGGCAGCAGGATTAGGAGTTCAAGGTCATTCTCAGCTACATAGTAAGTTTGAAGCCAGCCAAAAAGCCATTTGTAGGAACAGAGCACAAAAAGTACAAGATAAGCCTACCTACCGTAGCTCTACAAGGTCAGAAAGCTGAAAACAGCAAACAGAAACACAATCTGTGTTGATGGGAGCCTGCCAAAGGGGCACAGAAGTTAAAGAAAAGCTCTGCCCATGATCACACCTGAAGACATGGATGAGGGAGCATCGATCGACTTGCAGCCCCTTGCTGAAAGAAATGGATTATTGAAGGAGATCCCAGAACTCGCGGGAAGAGAGTTTCAAAGCCGGGAGTGGTGGTGCAGCCTTCAGTCCAGCACGCAGGAGGCAGAGGCAGGCAGGTCTCTGAGTTCAAGGCCAGCCTGGTCTACATAGTGAGTTCCAGGCCAGCTAGGGCTACAGGGAGACCCTGTCTCAAAAAGACTAAAAAAAATAAAAAGAGTTTCTAGCAGTTTCCATAGGCCTTTTACCTCAAAGAATATACGCCTACTGCTTATTGTGGTCTATGAATAGAGACTTACTTCCAAAAACTACAGAATAAGAATCAGGCATGGTGGAGCAGGTCTGTAATCCCAACGCTGAGGAGGTGGAGAGGGAGGATCAAGAAAGCAAGGTCATCCATCTTTGGCAACTTAGTGAGTTGGAGGTCAGCCTGGGATGCAGGAGGGTGTGCATATATATGCATGCATACCATATACAACACTGTTGTGGAAATCAGAGAATAACTTCAAGGAGTCAGTTCTCTCCATTGTGTGGCTTCAAGGAATCAAACTCAGGTCACCAGGATTGACAGCAAGCACCTTTACTCGCTGAACTGTCTCATCAGTCCCTATCAAGAATTTCAAAGATAATTCTACTAATTTAAAACTACTGCTACTAAAGACTGGGGTATCATTCTAGGAAGTTCCACAAATGAATAGAAAATGTGCATTATAAGGTGAGGTAAGGTATTTGAAAAGTAACACACAGCGTGTCTTTTAAAAATATACAATCAAGGGCTACAGGGTATATCTCAGTTGGTAAAGCTCTTGTCACATAAATGTGAAGACTGGGGCTGGAGAGATGGCTCAGTGGTTAAGGGCACTAGCTGCTCTTTCAGAAGACCCAAGTTCAGCACCCACATGATAGCCAACAACCCTCCTTAACTCTAGTTCTAGGGGATCCCACACCTTCTGACTTCTGGCATTGTACAACATGGGTGCACTTACATACATATAGTCAATACACTCATACACATAAAATAAGAATAATAAATAATGATATCTGTAAATGAATAAATAAATAAATAAATAAATAAATGTGGGGACCGAATTAAATCTCCAGAATCTGTGTTTTTAAAAAAATGTTTGGTGTGGTGGCCCATGATTGTAATCACTGCTCTAGGGATGTGGAACCAGGATAATCCTTGGACTTTGATAGCCAGCCAGCCTAGCCTAATTGGTGAGCTCCAGACCAATGACTGAGCCTGTCTCAGAGAGTGTTTGCTCAGTGTCTTAGATACTGTTTGGTTGCAGTGATTCAATACCCTGTCAAAAGCAACTTAGGAAGGCAGGGCTTAACATGCTTCCGATTCAAGGTGACAGTCCATCACTGTGGGGAAGACAGAGTCACAGGAGCTTGGGGTAGCTCTTCATGTTTATCTGCAGTCAAGAAGCAGAGAGAGATGGGTGCTGGGGCTCATCTGCCTTTCTCATGTTTACACAATTCAGGACTGCAGTCAAGGGAATGGTGCCACCAGAATCTAGGCTGAGTCTTCCCACCCCAGTTAACAATCAGGATAATGTCTCAAATTCCCATTGGCTAAGCTAATTAAGATATTTCCTCAAGAGTATGTCCAGAGATATGTCTCTTTGGCAATTCTATATCCTGTTAACTAACAGAGTTTTCTTTGTTTTTTTTTTTTTGTTTTTTTTTTTTTGCTATTGTTGTTAGTGGTGGTGGTGTTTTCTTTTGGTCTTTTTGAGATAGGGTCTCCCTATAGCCCCAGCTGCCATGGAACTTGCTATGTAGACCAGGCTGGCTTTGAACTCACAAGCTCCTCCTGCCCCTGCCTCTCAAATACTGGGACTAAAGGGGTGTGCCACCATGCCCAGCTTAACTACCAGTTTTAACCACCTCACTGAGGATAATACCAAGCTTGTCCACACATATATATGTACACACAGTCACACATAAGGAAATACACAAACAAGGTGTTGGGAATATACTTCTGTGGAGATAGCTCAGTGGTAGAGCACTCGCTTAGCATATTTAACATTGTAAGTTCTGGTGCTGGAGGTGGCTCAGTGGTTAAAAGCACTGGTTACTCTTGGAGAGGACCCAGGTTTGGTTCCAAGCACCCACAGGCAGTTAATAATTATCCTTAACTCCAGTTCCAGGGAATCGATACTCTCTTCTGTGCTCCATGGTATTGTGCAACGTGGATATCCTTAGATACATACAGGCAAAACAGACATACACATTAAAAAAAAAAAAAAGATAATAGTCACCAGACATGGAGGCACACATCTTTAATCCTAGCACTTGGGAGACAGAGGCAGGCAGATCTCTGTGAATTTGAGGCAAGCCTGGTCTACATAGTGAGCTCCAGGCCAGCTGGAGCTACAGGGAGACTCTATCTCCTCCCCCCCCCCGCACCCAAAAAAAGTCAAAATAAATACATACACAAAAAGAAAAGAGGCTGGAGAGATGGCTCGGCGGTTAAGAGTGCCGGCTGCTCTTGCAGAGGACTTGGGTTTGGTTCCCGGCACCCACATGCACAACATGAGAGTGTACTTAGATACATGCAGGCAATATACTCATATACATAAAAACAAAAATAATAAAATATTTTTGAAAAAAAGAAAATAGTAGTCATTTAAAAAAAAAGATCCAGTATCACAAGAAAGTAAGTATGAAAATGAAGCACATACACGTACATACATATGTATACATATACTCTGTGAGTGCTGTGGCAGAGACCCATTAGGCATTTCCAAAGGACTCTAATTATCCCAGGGAGGGACTGTGACTGTGAAGGTGTATTCAAAGAGGACTTGGGCTATATAGGTTTTAAGGAAGTATTTCAAAGAGATCATAGTCTAATAGTATTTTACTGTCACAAAACAGTTAAGAAAAGAGTTTTAAAGTGGAATCAGCTATCCTCATCCTTCAGAGAATCACCAAGTATAATCAATACTCCTCCTGTGCCAAACCCAGACTTGCACCCAGCATTTTCTTCCCAGCAGTACTGCCAGTCACTTTCTAGCTGGGAACTTGACTGCTCCTGGGCTCTGTCATAATCTTCTCCCTAAAGACACTGCCATTTTTCACATGGCAGAGATGAAGGACAGGATTTGAAAGCATCACTAGAACCCAATAAAAAGTGTCCGAAAGGCTTATCCACTCACATTTGGATTTACCTTCCCCTACCTTCCCAAGGAGTTTCAGACTCGCTTGTTCCAGGGTTTCGGCTTGGTAGTAGAGTGCTTGTTCCACATGTGTGAGGCCTGGGCTCATATCAAGCACTGAAAAAAACAAGAGAGAGGTGTGGGGGCTGGAGAGATGTTCAGCAGTTAAGAACACTGACTGCTTTTGCAGAGGACGTGGGTTCAATTCCACATGATGGCCAACAACCATCTGTAACTCTGGTTCCAGGGGATCTGATGCCCTCTTCTGGCCTCCATGGCATTGCACACATGGGTGCACTTACATGCAGGCAAAACACTCATATGCATAAAATAAAATCAAACAAAATTTAAACTTTGGTCTGTCCAAATTTCCAAAGCTCCATTAAAAACAAACAAAGTAGGGCCACTCTATATGGGCTATGTAATCCTGGCTGACCTGGAGCTGCCTATGTAGACCAAGATGACCTTGAACTTGGAAGAATCTTTCCACTTCTGCCTGTGAAAGGCTGGGATGACAGGCATGTGTCACTAAGCCTCCTCCTTAGAACTCCAGTTCTTAAGCAGGCTGCACGGTCCCACATGAAGTCTTCATAAACAAACCAGGGAGAAGGAAGGCTTGCTTTGTTTTGTTCTTTTGAGACAGCATCTCACTACGTAGTCCTGACTGGTCTAGAACTCACTATGGAGACCAGGCTGGCCTCAAATTCACAGAGATCTGCCTGTATCTGCTTCTCGGGGTTAAAAAGGACATGTGCCACCATGTTGGGCTTTATGTTTTTATTTTCTGTTACTTTCTCCCTGGTTCTGCTCCTTCTGGGATACCATCGGACTAGTAAGCTGCTTGCAGTTTTTTGGAGGGAGGGGGTATTGTTTTTTTTTTCCTCTTTTTTTAATTTGTGTGTTTTTGAGACAGGGTCTCCAGCTGGCCTTGAACTCACAGACATCCTCCTGCCTCTGTCTCCTGAGTACTGGGATAAAAGGCGAGTGTCACCACACTTGGCTATTTGCTTGTTTTCAAATGTCTAATTTAGTTCTTTTCCACTTTTCCTTTTTATTTCTACAAATAATTCATTCTATAATACTTTTTAAAGGATGAACAATTATAGCAGAGAAATGTGAAGATGCATTTCCTGTTTCCCAATTAAATCTCAAGTCTTCATCGCCTTCTGTTTTTAATAAATAAAAGTTTGTTTTTAAATCATGGCTATATACAAGCTTTAGTTTAATAACCCAAATAGTTGTAACTAAAGTCTGGTGCCTGCTCTATCAAGAGAGATGACTACTCCCTAGGTGAGGGACAAGATCTCCATGGTGTCCTACTCTGGTGGGGTCTGCTGCCAGTATAGGTGGACAGAAAGAAGTCAGAGTCAATTTAATAAATCCTGTTCTTCAAACGGGCACCTGCTCCCCTCAGAAAGCATGAGAACACCCACTTTCTTAGACTATCGGGGCTGAACGATGAACTACCAAATGCTGTGTAGTTTTTGATCTCTTGCAATTTGAATAAGGCATGAGGATACATGTCTTAAGACAAGACAGGGTATCAAAACCTGGAAGTGCTCACCCCCCACTATGTGAGCTCATGAAAGGCTCAGCTTTCTCGAAGTCAAGAAACCCCAAAGCCTCACCTTGCATGATTGAAGGTGCTGGGGATCTTCCCTCCCTGGATAATGCATAGCACACTGTGAGGGCTGTAGGAAAGTACAAAGCCACCACAGCCACCCACAGGATGCGAGCCTCCTAATCTAGCTGCTTTTCATGCCACAAAGGCACCATTTTCTATGATTGGTCTATTGTTCTAACTAAACTGCAAGAGGCCTTTAAGGTAATTCTCTTTTTTATTTTTGGTTCCTCTGATTTTATGACCTGAATATTCATTTTTTAAAAATTTTCCTTATGCAAGTACACAAGATATGGTATAAGATCTGAATCTTTTTGAGATTAATTGCATTGTAAATCAAACATATTTTCTCAGAATGCACTTACTCATCGTTAGCACAAGAGAGTTTCCAGTAAAATATCTTCAGTATTATTTTTATTATTAACATATTTACACTGTCACTCTGCCCTGCATCTTTTGTGAATCTGTTTTTAAAATAAATCTGACCTGATACCAGAGTGATTGGTGCAATAAAAATGCATGATGTGAAATTAATCAAATATGGTCGGGTTCAATTTATAAGGGACACATTAAGAAAAATTATTTCTTGTTCGGGTATGCCACTCTAGTGAATCAAACGGGGCTGCGTATATTTCAGCAAGATACATGTAAAATCCATTCATTCAACAAACATTTATTATGCATTTACTGTGTGCATCACGGGGGATAAAAATCAAGCTGAGCAAACAAGAAATGCACACACGGAGACAACAGGAGAGCTTAAGCAACTGTGTACTGTGGAATCTAAGCTGACTGTCTCAGGATTCCAGGGACAAAAGCTGGAGCGGCAGCCATGTACTGCACTGCTTGAGGGTGGGGGGATGTGAATTTATTTCCCTTTTTTTCAGGAAGTGGTCATTAATTTTTGCATGAAAAAAGAGAGTAGAGAGGCATAATTCATGTTGAAGATAGTTTTTTTATTCTGTATATGTGAAGGAAATAAATTTGTCATGCAATAAAATAAAAAGATGAAACACACACAGGCATCTCGCACATCCTGCTTTGGATGTCAGAGGTGAACAGACATGGGTTCAAACCCCAGCTCTGTTGCGTACTACTGGGTGACCTTGAACAAATGCTTTCATTTTGTTGAGTTTTGATCTTATCTACAAGAGAGATAACATCCTCTTCGTTGAATTGTTGCAAGGATAAAATGATAATGTTGCTGGTGCTCTTTTACAGACTGCATTATAGCCTCGAACTGGGCACTGTGAGAGAAGCTGGCTTGGGAGTCACTATTGTTAAAGTTGGTGGCAGGGATGGATGGTCAGAGAAGAGACAGGGTTCGAGGCAGGAAGATGGAGTGGAAACCAAGCCCTGACTCATCTCTCAGCTGAGGATCTGCTTCTCCTGACTAGAGCCAACTGGGGAGGTCAAGAGCTTGCCTTAGCAATAGCTGTGAAGGCCTAAGGCTGTGCAGTGATGGCAGTGGGCTGGGCATGGTGGTTCATGTTTACAATCCTATTAATCAGGATATGGAGCCTGGAGGATGGGGAGTTTGAGGTAAGCCTGGGTCATGTAGTAAGGTCTATCTCAAGAAACAAAGCAAGTACGCTGGAGAGATGGCTCAGCAGTTAAGAGCACTGACTGTTCTTGCAGAGGACCCAGATTCAAATCCTAGCACTCACCTGGCAGCTAACAACCATCTGTAACTCCAGTTCCAAGGGATCCAAGGCCCTTGACCTATGCAGGCTTTGCATGACATGTGTGCACTTCCATACATGCAGGCAATTCGCTCATACACATAAAATAAAAATAAATGAAACAAAAAAACAAAGCAAGTAGCTTTAAAATGATAAACATCTTCCAGACATTTTGAACATTTAGAATCTACAAAGCCCATTTGCCATTACCAAGCCTTAGAGACCCAACTCAGGATCAGACACTATGATTATTTTGAGACCAGGGCTCCCTTGGTTTTACTGAACAATCAAATTTACTGCCTAGCAGAGGGTCTTGCTTGAGGTAAGCAATCAATAACTTCTTGGGCCAGGCTTTGGTGACAAAGGCCTGTAATCTGAGCTACTTGAGAGGATAAGGCAGGAGGATTGAAGGTTCAAATCCAGCCTGAGTAATGCTGCCTCAGAATTTAAAAAATGAAAAAAAAAAGGCCATACCTGGTGGTACACACCTTTAATTCCAGCATTCAGGAGGCAGCCAGGAGGATCTCTGTAAGACTGAGAACAGCCTGGTCTACATAGCGAGTTCCAGGTCATTTGGGGCTACAGGGAGAGAAACTGTCTCAAGAAATTAAAAAAAAAAAAAAAAAAAAAAGCTAATTAAAAAGGAGGAGGAGGAGAATATACCTTAGCGATAGAGTAACTACCAAGCATGTCTGAGGCCCTACATTCAACCCCTAGTCCACAAACACAGCAAAACAAACATATAAACAAAACACTACTTGCTGAACAAAATGATAAATACCAATATTCTATAAAGTAGGATTAGTCATTGACCTCTGATCCCCATCACTCCATTTTCTTAGCTGTATATTAAGGTACAAATACCCACCAGAGCTGGGGACAGAGCTCAGTTGGTAATGCTTTCCATGTCAGCACGAGAATCAGAGATTTTTTTTTTCCTGGTCTTTGGAGATAGGGTCTCCCTGTAGTTTCAGTCAGCCTGGAACTCACTAAGTAGACCAGGCTGGCCTTGAACTCATAGAGATCCACCTCCCTGCCTCTGCCTGCGGAGTGCTGGGATTAAAGGTGTGCAGCACCAAGCCCAGGTTATATGGATTTTGAAGAAGGAACAGGGTGAGACCAGAGTCATTCAGACGGAAAAGGTACAGAGGGATGCAGCACAGGGTAGGGCTGTGCTACAGGAGTGAGAATCCTGGAATGGCAGCACAGTCAGGAGAGGGGGCGCTGAGTACAAAGCCAAGGAACTTGAATTTTATTATTTATTTATTTATATTGTTTTATGTGTGTGTTTTGCCTGCATGTATGCAAGTGTACCATGTACATGCAATGCCCATGAAAGCCAGAAGAGTGTCAGATCTCCTGGAACTGGGGTTATGGACTGTTGTTAGCTGCCATGTAGATCCTGGGAACTGAAACTGGGCCTTCTGCAAAAGCAGCAAGTGCTCTTGCCCAGTGAGCCATCTCTTCAGCCCTTGAACTTTATTTTTATGGTAAAGGGGAGGAAGGGGGTGAATCCTGCTTTGTGCCACCCAGACCTTTTCTAGTGAAGGCTTTTGTTCTGTCCTGACAGTGTCAAATTGAGGCAGTTTCCAAAGCTACTATGTCCTGGCATGTATCCTCTGACCGATGTGTGAGTAGAGAGGCTTGGCCATCTTGGCCCAACCCAGGATGATTCGGAAGGGCCATCTTGGTTCTAAAGTTCCTCGTGGGGTTGGTTTGACTGACATGGGGTGTTCATAAATGCTCAACTCTCCCTTCCTGCTTCCTTTCCCTTCTTCTAACAGACGTTGCCGTCAAGGGGCAGCGTCACCCATGACTCCTGTCCCCACTACTCCCTCAGAACGCTCCTCACAGGAGGATCATCTCTCCACCTCTCCCATTGTAGGCCCAACCCATGAACCATTCAGATACTCTTTTAAAATTTATTTATTTATTGGGTCTTTTTGAGACAGGGTCTCCCTATAGGCACAGCTGGTCTGGAAGTCACTATGTAAACCAGATTGGCCTCGATCTCACAGAAACTCACCTGCCTCTACCTCCAGAGTGCTGGTATCAAAGGTATGTGTCACCTCACCTGGTGTACTAATTCTTGTCTATCTCTAGCTGAACCACTCTCCTGAGCTCTCATTGCCCCATAGCTGGGCTGCAGGCTCCACACACGCCATGTGTGCATAAAGTGGACCCCTCTTCTCACACCTGCAGCTCCTTCCTCAGGATCTCCGCTGCTGTCCTTCCTCAGGTAGACCCTCCAAGTTCCCTGTTTAACCTCACTCAGCTGTATCTTCCAGTTCAACTCACTCCTCCAACCCCTATCTTTTGAACTCGCCACCAGGACCCAGGCTGTGGTCGGCTCAGGCAAGATTGTGGGGCTCTGAGGCCTTCACAACTCTGGGAGCTGTCCAGGTGCCAGATGGTCCCACTACACCTCTACTCCTTCCAGGCTGTGTGATAAGTCTTCTGTAAGCCTTCTGTCTTTTATCAGTAGCTTTTTCCACTTCTCCCTGGGCAGTTGGCTGCGTTTGATCTCCAGCACCATACACACACACACACACATACACACACACACACGTACATACAAACCCTGAGTTTGATCTCCAGTACCACACATACACATATACACATAAACATACCTACACACAGGAACACACATGAACATACAGATACACACATATGCATACACATATAAACACACATGCATAAATACATAAACACACACACATACAGACACATAAACACACCCATACACACAGGTAACATTGTAAGAAAAACATTTTAAGGAAGTTCCAGGAGCTTCTTTGTAAAAAATAAAACCTCAAGCACATACTAGAATAGGTACCTTTCCCTCTAATACAAAGTTATTAATTACAATTGTAAAGTAAAAGACCTTTTGAGTCCCTTCTAATTGCTTCTGCATTTAAATCTGATCTAGACATTTAAAATGGAAGATAGCATCAAAAGTTCCATCCTGTTGCTTCTGACAGAAGGAAGTTTATAACCTGTGCATAAGTTCTTAGGAAATAATATCACCAAGAAATCTTTGATGGCCCCCTTATGGGTAAAAAAAATAATTTTAGAAAATTTATTTTCATATCAGCATGTCGTAGCATAATTCTTAAAGAAACTTTTACTTTAAATCAGTTTTATTGTGAGCCTAGAAAAGAAGTAGGACCAGGAGATGAACCTGGTGTTGACAAGGAGCCGGTGAGATAAAAAGAAATATACTGTGGTGCTACTTGTTTTTAAGAAATGAAACTTGGGATTTATGTACCAGCTTTAAAAAAAAAAAAAAGAAAAAAAAAAAAAAACCTCTCCAGGCATACTGTTCAGCAGCTATTTAGATCTTGTCTGAAGTTTTTAGTATGTTTCAAATAAAAGCACATTCCTTTGTTTTGCGAGAGTGATTTTTTTTACTCTCTATTCATTTCTTTAACAGATATTTTGTAGGTATCAATTATACACTAGGTTTTGTTGTTTAGGATATAAAGCCAAATGTCAACAAACCTTCCCTTCAAGGAACAGTCTATCTATCTATCTATCTATCATCTATCTATCTATCTATCATCTATCTATCTATCTATCTATTTTGTATTTCTGGAGCCAGGAGTGGTGGTGCATACCTTTGAACTTAGCACTTTGGAGACAGAGATAGGTGGATCTCTGTGAGTTTGAGGCCAGTCTGGTCCTCATAGCAAATTTCAGGCTAGCTGTGCCTACACAATGGGATCCTGTCTCAAAACAAAACCAAAAAAATCTATTTGTAGATGCTGCATTTAAAGGCATAGACTGGCTCTTGGGCATCGCTGGTAGAGACAGAAGAGTACTATCACTATGGAAGGCAGTAGGGCAGGTCCTCCAGAGTTTAAAGATGGAGTTGCCATAGGAACCTGCAGTGCACTTCTAGACACACCTCAGAACTGGAAGGAACCTGGAATGTGTGGCCATTGACATTCATAGCACTATCTGAGACTTCCACAGTGACACAAGTATCCATTCATGGTAACAGATGAACAAAATGTGCAAATGTACATAGTAGATGATGATTTCATCTTATAAAGGAAATTCTGATTGATGCTACAGTATGGGTTCGCTGTAAAGTAGATGTGAATGCTGTACTATGTGATGTTTCCATTTTTATGAGGTCCCTACAGCACTAAAATCCAGAGTTGGGGTGTGGCTCAGTGGTGGAGCAGATGGTTAACATGCCCAGCCTCCTGGGTCTGATGCTTAGCACTACAAAAAAAAAAAAAATTAATTTTGGAGACAAGGTCTTAACAGGTAGGCCTGGCTGGCTTGGAACTCACTAGGATGGCCTTGAACACACAGAGATCCACCTGCCTCTGCCTTCCTACTGCTGGAATCAAAGGCAGGCACCAGAACTTTTTAAAAAATCTGTAAAAGAACAGTGAAAGAGGAGGTGGTGGTACATACTTTTAGTCTTAACATTTAGGAGGCCAATATGCCTATTTTTCAAAACAGAAAGAAAGGGGCTGGAGAGATTGCTCAGCAGTTAAGAGCACTGGCTGCTCTTGCAGAGGACTGGGGCTTGATTCCCAGCACCTACATGATGACTGGCAATCATTTATAACTCCATTTCCAGGAAATCCAACACCCACTTCTGACCTCCTCAGGCATTTCATGACACCGGTGCAGCTACATACATGCAGGAAATACACTCATACACATAAAATAAAAAAGATAAATAAATTTCTAAATAAATAAGGAAAGGAAAAAAGAAAAAGCTAAAAAAGAAAGAAAGCAGTCATACAAGATCTTATGCCTCAGGTCTATAATCCCAGTACTCAAGAGATAGAGGTGGGAAGAGCAGGAATTCAAGGTCACCTTTAACTACATAGCAACATGGGAACTTGTCTCAAAAAAAAAAAAAAAAAAGAAAGAAAGAAAAACAGTCAAATTTGTAGAGACAAAAGTAGAATACTAGGCAGGGATTGGTGAATCAGTGTTCAATATGTTCTGGGAATGGGTGATGGGTTTTGTTGTACAATATGACTATACCGAATGCTACTGAAATTATATACACTTAAAATGGTACATTTTATATTATGCATAAATTGGCACAATTAAAAAAAAAGTTTCACACATATGAGAAGCTAAGTGATGTTGGAGACTCAAAAGAGGATGCATAACTACTTCCCTTAGGGCTAATAAAGGCTTCTCAAGGAGACATTTGACTACGGAGACCATAAATCTGATATAGAGGGTCAGAAGTTCTGGGTCCCCATTCCACTCTGTCATTTAGTGATGGTGTGACCGTACATAGCCAGTGGCACATCAGAGTCAGGTTTGAGTCAGCTGGACCAGATGACTTGTTGAATCACTATGCACTTCCCAGCTGGGTGACCTTAATCAGCCTAGAGAACAAGCCTTCATTTCTTCAGCTATGAATTGGGAGGTTAAGGCCCACCTCATAGAGTTGTCGTGAAGGTTTAATTAGTGGCAGTGTGAGAAAACATCTGGACAGTGCTTGCCATAAAGTAAGTGCTCAGGTCAAGGAGCCTTTGTTTTAGTGAGAGTTGAGGTGGTTAACAAGAGAGCTTTGTGGGGAGCGGAGACAATGTTACAGAAGATGGGTAACATCTGGGTGTACCTTACTGCTGAAGGGAAAATGGCCTGAGCACAAGGTAGGTGATTTCAAAGTGTGAGGCTCATTAGGGTTGATGATGACATGGGCCTCCATGAGAGTTTAGCAGGAAAAAAGTCTGGAGAGATCAAACTGGGTTAATGGAGGGCCTTAAAGGTGTGACTAGGAAACACAAAGCCAGATCCTGTGGAACGGAGGTGGTAATATGCAGGCAAGGATAATGCCAGGATTTTAGAAAGAAAATTTGCATTTATTTATTGTGTATGTGCATGTGTGTGTCTGCACAAGTGCATGCACACAGTGCTGTGCATGTGTAGGTCAGAGGGCAACTTGTGGGAGTCAGTTCTCATTCTCTGTGCGTAGGGCCCAGAAATCAAACTCAGATTATCAGGCTTGGTGGTAAGTGCCTTTACCCACTGAGCCATTTCCCTGACCCATTCATGCCTGACTATGGTGTTGAGAATTAAGGCTGCAGAGTGTGTTAAGCCTTCAAGATGGTCCCCTGAAGGCTTCAACTTATTGCTCTATTGGTAAAGTGCATACTTAGCATGATGCCCTGGATTGAATTCCTAGCACTGCACAAATCAGATGTGGAGGCATGAGCCTGTAATTCCAGAACTTGGGGAGTAGAGACAGGAGGATCAGAGGTTCAAGGCCATCCTTGATAATAGAGAAATTTGAGGCTAGCCTGGGCTACATACCCTGTTTAAGAAAAGAAAAAGGAAAAAAGATGGTTTTTAATAAACCTTATCTCCTGATATTCTTGTTTCTCTAACCTGCCTCTGTGAGCATGGGCTGGATCTGGTGACTTGCTTTAAAGAAATATTTTTTTGATTGTGTGTGTGTGTGTACACGCATACACTTGAGCGAGTTTGCATGCTACTGTGATCATTTGGAGATCAGAGGACAACGTGCTGGAATTGGTTGTCTTCTCCCACTATGTAGGTTCTGGGGATTGAATTCAGGTTGGTAGGTTGGGTGGCAAGTGCCCTTACTTGCTGAGCCATCTTGCCAGCTCTGCAACTCGCTTTTAATAAAGACATAGCAAAAGTGATGGGATATCACTTCTGAGATTAGGCCACTAAAAGACTGCATTCTGCCTTGCCTGCCTTTTCTTATTGTCTGGCTTTCTCACTCTGTGGGAAGTCAGAAGCCATACAGTAAGCTGGCCTATGGAGAAATCCATAAGCCAAGAAGCTGAGGTCTCTGGCCAACAGTCACTGACACCTGAGGCTTATCTGAGTTGGGGAGTGCCTTCATGTGACTGTCACCTAGAGCCCCTCAGGCAGAAGCAGCTAAATCTATATTATGGTTATTCCCAGCTGGTGGCAGTGTTTTGGGAGATTATGGAAACTTTAGGAAGTCACAGCTCACCGGAAGTAGGTCACTGGGGGCAGACATTGACGCTTATAGCCTAGTCTTAGTTCCTGTCATTTCTCTCCTTCTGGATCCACACAGGTATGAGCAAGCTTCCACCACCATGGTCTAGCTGCCAAGCCTTCTCCACCATGATAGGCTGTCTTCTCTCAAACTGTGAGCCCAAATAAACCCTTGAGCTACTTCTTTTGGTTATTTCATCTCACTGACGAGAGAAGTAACTAAGGTAGTTCACATTTCCAACATACAGAAATGGGAGATAATAGATGTTTGCTCTTTCGAGTTTGGGGGTAGTTACATAGTCACAGGACAATGCCTGGGAGAGAGGAATGTGGCCAGTTTGGGGCTCTGGTGGCTCTTTGATAAGATTCAGAGGTAAGAGAAGGACTTGGAGCTCTGAGAATAGAGGAGGAGCCGGGGTTCAAGGCGCATGGTTGGCTGAAGAGTAAATTAACTAGACTGTTGAGGGTGAAAGGAAAGGAAGAGAAAGAAAGAGAAGGAAAAAAGAAGAGATGAGGTGTGGGGAGAAGATGGAAAATGATAAAGAGAAAGTAGTAAAGAGAGGGGAGGGTGTGAAAAGAGACAAGAACCGGAACAGAGATAAGCAAAAAGGAGAGTCCCGGCTACTTGAGGGGCTGAGGAGGTGGATCCTGGAACTCAAGGGTTGCAGATCAGCCATTTATGAGCAAGTGATCAAGGTCAAATAGCCAATCAATGTCAATGGTGGAGTTAGGATCTAAGTCTGCCTGACCCAGACCTGCAGCTCTTTTTTTAATTCTGAGGTTGAATATAAGGCCTCATACATATTGGGCAAGCACCCTACCACTGAGGTATAGCCCCAGCCCTCTTTCTACTTTCTATTTTGGGACAAGTTATCACTAAGTAGTTCAGGATGACCTTGAATTAACTTGTAGCCCAAACAGGCCTTGTCTTTGGGATCATCCTGCCTCTACCTCCTGCATGGCTGGAATTACAGGCCTACACCAGCAGGTCTGGCCAGAACCACAGGTCTTAACTAGAGATTACAGTGTCCATAGCTGTACCCCTTCTTTATTAGACAGTGACTTCCTTGTTATTTCGTATTAGGTTTGTGTTTGACTACATGTACTGGAAATATGTATACAACACTGGCTTAAGATAGACTTCATTCCTCCTTCAGAAAGAGATGCTTGGAGGAGGCAGTCAAGGGGCTGGTAGCATCCCTTGGATGGTGACTTCATGTGTCACCTGGGCTTAGGCTCTTCAGTTCCTGCTTCATTATTATAGTTCTTACCCACTGTTCTCAAGTTCACCTCACGGTCCCAGATGACTCCTGCTGTTCCGGCACTCAACTGTACGACAGACAGAGGAAGAGGGCAAAGGGGAAAGCATCCCTTTTAACTAACGTGGGTCTTTTTCAGTAGGAATCTTAGAAATTCCATCTGTACTTCTCAAAGGACAGAGAACATAAGCACAGGATTTAGCTTCAAGGAGGGTCTGGAGATGGCAGGAGTTCTATGTAGCAAAGCATCCTGATACCAAGGGGAAAGGAGACCTGAGGTGGTCTGGTGTTCTCTCTAACAGTTGTCTGTCTTCTCTTGATCTTCTAGAGCACTGATGATAAAATTCTGAGCCAACTGCCTAAGTTAGCCTTAAACCAATTAAGGGCATGGAAGCCAGTCATAAGCCAGGGCACCCCTACTTCTGATCAAGTGGCTACAAGTTTGAGCTTTCCCATGTCCCTCCTTAGGTTCATTAATCTGCTAGACTAACACATAACTTAGGAAAACATTATTCTTATGATTATGGCATCATTGTAAAGGACTTAAATCAGGACCAGTCAAAAGGACTGGTCAAAGCCAAGGTCTGAGAGGGTCTCAAATACTGAGCTCCTATGCTCCCTCCTTGTGGAGTAAGAGGACACCACTCTCCTGCAATACTGACCACTCATCAAGAAGGAAGACTCACCAAACATTGATGTCCTAAGTTTTTATTAGGATTTTGTGGTGCTTTGAGCAATTCCTCCATAGGCTCATGTGTTTGGTCCCCGGTTGGTGGCACTGTTTGGGAGGTCATGGAACCTGTGGGGTACAGCCTTGTTGGTGGCACTGTTTGGGGAGGTCATGGAACCTGTGGGGTACAGCCTTGTTGGGGAATGGATGTCCCTGGGGGCAGACTTGGAGGGTTTATAACTTCCCTTTCTGTTTGCTTTCTGTTTTCCATGTGTGAATAAAAATGTGATCAGCCAGCCTCCTCCACCATTATGAACTCTCCCTCTGGAACTGTAAGCCAAAATAAACTCCTTCTTCTTAAGTTGCTTTTGGTCATGATATTTTATCACAGCAGCAGAAAAGTAACTGATAAAGTGTAGGAATGCCTGATTGATTGACTCATTGGCCTTATGATTACATACAATCTTTCTTGCCTTCCCTCTGCTGGAGGGTAAAGCTGACTCAAAACCTCAACCTTTTAATCACATGGTTCATGGTTGGTCTTTCTGCTGACCACCAGCTGCTATCTTGAGCTATAGCTTTAGTCTGAAGTTAGGTGTGATCCAAGAACTCATAAACAATAAAATAATTAAAAATTACTATTTCTTGGTAAATTTACTTCACAGGAAAACAGTACAAGGAACAGATCATCTAGGAAAGGTGACACATACCAGGAATTCATGGTTATCCTCTTCTATATAACAAAACAAAACAAAATAAGAAAAACACAAACAGACCTCCCCTCAAATGGGAGAGGGTGGAATTTTCTTTTGTTGTCAGGATGACCATGAACTGGAGATTCTCCTGCTTCAACCTCTTGAGTAGCTGGGATTTCAGGGTATAATGTGTTGCTGTGTCCTGCTCAAAAAATATTTTTTGATTAAATGATTAATACAAGGCCTCTCCATGTATTTGAGCTCCTAATAGATGCCACGCACTGTGCTTATGCTCTTCCTCCTCTGTCTCTTCTCTTTCTCTCCTTCCCCCTTTCTCCTTCCCTTCCTTTAAGTGTCTACAGTGCCTATATCAGCTATGCTGTAAGTAACAGAAAACTCTGTCAACAGAACTTTGCAAACAGGAACTGAACTTATTCACCTCTTACGTTAGAAATTGAGGGGTAAGCAATTACTGGTTAGGGTAGATGTTTAGTGATGCCTTCAGAAAGATAGGCTTTCCCTTGCTTTGTTCCCCACATAGTGTTTATTCTTATTTATTCTATCTTGCTTAAAAAAACTTTATTTATTTATTTGTGTTCTTGCCACATCCAGCCTGTGGAGGTCAGAGGACCACTTGCAAGAGTCAGTTCTCTCCTTCCACCATGTAGCTCACAGGGATCACACTCAGGCGATCAGGTTTGGCAGCAAGCACCTTTACCTGCTGAGCTATCTCACTGACCCTTCTTTTGCTTTTGAGACAGGGTCTCAGACAGCCCAGGTTGGCCTTGAGCTCACTAAATTACCAGAGGATGACTGATCCTCTAACCCCTACCTCTCAAACACTGGGATTACAGGTGTGGGCAGTACACCCAGTTCTCCCCTTTTGAGATAAGGTCTCCCTGGGAGACAAGTCCCCTGAAACTTGCTATGTAGCCCAGGCTGGCCTCAATCTCATGGAGATCTGCATGCCTGTGCCTCTTGAGTGCTGTGCCATCATGCACAGCTTCATGTTTATTTTGAGCAATTTAGTGCATTGGTTTATTACTGTAAAGTATTTGCAGGAAAAAATGAGAAGCTAGTACAGGGTTCCCAGTGCGCCAGACCCTGTTTCCCTATCAGCAACATCTTGCATTAATATGGTGCTGTTCTAGTTTCCTTTCTGTTGCTAGGATCAACACACCCTGACCAAAAGCAATTTGGGGGCTTATTTCAGCTTACAGGCCATAGTGCATCACTGAAGGAAGCTTGAGTAGGAACTCCAGCAAGAACTTAAGCAGAAACAATGGAGGAATGCTGCTTGCAGGTTTACTCTCAGGCACATACTTAGCTAGCTTTCCTTTTTTGAGACAGGGTTTCACTAAGTAGCCTTGGCTGGCCTAGAACACACTGGCCCTGAACTCACAGAGATCCACCTGCCTCTGCCTCTGTAGTGCTGGGATTAGAGACATGCACCACCATGCCCACTTAGCTAGCTTTCTTAGATAACCCAGGGCCATTTGCTAAAAAATGGTGCTGCCCATTGTGATCTGGGCCCTTCAGCAGCAATTAGCAATCAAGAATATCCCCCACAGACATGCTTATAGGCCAGTCTGCTCTAGACAGTTCTTTAATCCAGGAGGCTTTCCTCTCAGATGACTGTACTCTGTCAAGTTGACAATTAAAGTTAATGAGAACAAGTACCTTTGTTCTTAACTGAAGTTTGGAGTTTATTCAGTGTTCCTGTTTTTGTTCTATTTTTCCTTAGTTTTTAAGCTAATATCCCTTCCCTGACCCAGATTCCATGCAGGATCTGAGATTAGATCTAGTTATTGTGTTCCCTTCTTAATTGTGATAATTTTTAGACGTTCTTTGTCTTTGATGAACTTGACGGCTTTTGATATTTTATTGGACATCCTTCAGTTGAGACTTGTCCAATATTTTTCTCATGGGCAGATGAGGTTATGAGTTTTGGAAAGAAGGCTGTAGAAATAAACCAGCAACCATGATTTTGTTCCCTATGATGATTTCATTTGCACTAGATGTCTGGCTTGTCTCTCTCCCTTTCTTCTCTTTCTTTCTCTTTCCTTTCTTTCTTTCTTTCTTTCCCTCCCTCCCTCCCTCCCTCCCTCCCTCCCTCCCTCCCTCCCTTCCTTCCTTCCTTCCTTCTTTCCTTCCTTCTTTCAACAAGGTTTCCCTGTAGCCCCAGCTGGCCTAGAACTAGCTATGTAGACCAGGCTGGAATCGATCTCACAGAGATCCATCTGCTTCTATCTCCAGAGTGCTAGGCAAAGGCACGAACTACCATGCTTCTTCGTTCTTTCTTTTTATAAATAACGTCATCTTTCCTTCCTGACAGGTGCAGAAGAGAGGGACCAGGACTGTAAGCATATAGCCATCAGTATGAATCAGAGAGCAAGAATAAAGTGGACTACATGAGAGGAAGGCAATGGACAGTGTTAACCCTAGTGCTTTTTGTATATATAGACAGCATTGAACTAATTACCACGAGGAATCAAAGCACATAAACGATGGGGCTCTCCAGTAAACTTTCTAGAAAGCAGGTATCCCAATGAATATTTGCTCTCTCTTTCTTTCTCTCTCTCCCTCTTTCTCTCCCTCTCTCTCTCTCTCTTTCTCTCACACACACACACACACAAGTACTCACTATGTAGCTTAGCCTGCCCTCAAACTCTAGATCCTCCTGCTTCAGCCTTCTGAGGGCTGAGATTACAGGTGAGTACCATCCATGTCTAGTCAAATATTCTCTTTAAAGGGCATTATTGTAGAAAGGTAGACTGTCATTCCAGATTCTTTGAATTGGCAAATACATCCTGGTAAGATAAACATTTGTTATGTCATACATGCACATCAGCTGCAAAGACCAGCTCCAGAGTCATTCCCAAAGCAATGGAAACAGAACTACAGCACTTTGGGGAAAAGCACTGAAGCAGTTTTCCTAAAGTGACAACTTAGAAAATGGAACTCATGGGTTTGGGGAGATGGCATAGCTGTTAAGACTGCTTGCTGGGCAAGCACAAGGACCTTAGTTCAAATGTCCAGAATCCATGTAAAAAGCCAGGCATGGGTGGAAGCATTGTTGGGGTGGTGACAGGAGGCTCTCTGAAGCTTGGCTCCAGGTTCAGTGAGTGGCTCTCTCTCAGAGGAATAAGGTGGAGAGTGATAGAGCAGGATCCTATCCTATCCTCCTTTGGACTTTACACAGGCCCTTGGGCTCCAGCACCTGCACATACTTGTGTATGTACACTAGCCACTCCCGCCGCCCCCACCACATTTGCACAATGAAAATGGAACTTTTTCAGGGCTGGAGAGATGGCTCATCAGTTAAGAGCACTGGCTGCTTTTGAAGAGGATATGGGTTTCATTCCCAGCATCCACATGGTGTCTAACAACTGTCCATAACTCCAGTTCCAGGGAAATCCAAAAGCACTGCTGTGACTGTCCCCACAATGATGAGAGAAGCGGAGGTGAAGTCAATATAAACTCCTGGAAAGGGATGGTGTGAAGGAGACCCTACTTGGTTTTCACACTTTGTCACTGCTAATGTTACAAGAATGTCCACTCACTGAAAGCACTCTTCTGACCTTGTGCATTGTACAGCACAAGTGCACTTATATTCACTCAGGCAACACACTCATACACATACAAAATAAAAATAAATTATAAAGAAAATGGTAGCTAAGTTTTTTCTTAATCAAACCAGTCATGTTGAGGTCACTCCTAAAAATACCTTTCTCTTAATATACTTATGAAGTAAATGAGAAAACAGGTGAACACAGAGGCACACAGCAGGGCTATCTAGCACTGCAGTAACTTGAATGCTACAGGCAATATATTCTAAGAAAGGTTGGAGCAGATGAATGTGAGTAAACTCAGGCATTAAGTGCAGGAAAGCTTCAGTGGGGTGTGGTCCTCCGCAGCCATGAGGATTTGACTGGCCATCTTTGATCTTTATTTCCCACTTCCTCTGTCATGGGACATAAAAGAGTTTTAATCTCTCTCAATTAGATTCTTAATTTAGAGGTCTTCAGTTCATGTGTCAGTGCCTTAAGATTTTATTGGATAATTTTAATTTGATGACTCCACCTCTACAGTGTTCTCAGAGTAGTCTTTGTAGTTTAAGGTATGAATTCAAATTCCAGTTCTTACTGGCTTTTCGGCCTTATACAGGTTCCTTACCTTCTCTTATTTAATAGCAAGTGGCATGTGCGTGGGAGGTGGGCTTTTGTGAGGCCACAAAAAGATGAAGACTGGAACAAAGAACAGTATTCCCACCCTAGGGAAATGCTTGAGAACAGTGCCTGCTGCAACTATCCCCACAATGATGAGAGACGTGGAGGTGAGGTCAATATAAACTCCTGGAAAGGGATGGCTGTGAAGGAGACCCTACTTGGTTTTCACCACTTTGTCACTGCTAATGTTACAAGAATGTCCACTCACCAAAAGTAAATTACATGTCCCCTGACTTTTTTATAATCATTGCCTTAGAAGCAAGGAAGATGGATTCACGTACTTAGGGAGGTTCTATTCTATTAACCTGCGAAGGCAGGGCTGTGACTTACATCACGGAGCAGCCATCAGACAACCTCCAATATGAGGGTCTGGGGACGTGGCTCTGTCAGAAGAGTGTCTGCTTGCATGAAGCCCTGGGTCCCATCCCCAGCAGAGTATAAACCGGGTGGTGAGAGTATAATACTAACACTCTGGACGGTAGAGGCAGGAGGATGAGAAGTTCAAGGTCATCTTCAGCTATGTGGTGAATTCAAGGCCAGCCTGGGATATATAGGATCCTATCTCAAAAAAAAATCTTAAAAAAACAAAAACAAAAACAAAAAACTTCAATTCTGTGGTTGTCAATGAGCCTGTGAAGAAATCCTTGCGAGGGCCTTTTGACTTTTATTGCATCTCATATTAATAACAAAAGAGCAGCCTCCCAAGCAAAAGGCCAATTTCATTTCCTCACTTAATTCAGAATTATGGTAGCAGGTTTCCATATTACTGAATGACCATGGATTTAGAGGTGTGTGCCATAACCTAGCTGCCGATGTTAGATATTTAACAAGTTTGTTTTACTCCTAATTGCTGGCATTTGCTTAACTGTTTTCTTAATTCTAATTTATGTTTTTATGTTCTAGTTTGTTTACATAGCCCATAGTTCCCAATTGCCTTTATTTGCTTAAGTGTTTCTTTAATTTTATTTACATTTTTATATACGTTGCTTTGCTTACATAACTCATTGTTTGGAGTGGGCTAGAAATAACCATAAATCCCCATCGCTAATTAGCCTCATCCTCATGACTGATTAGTGAAGATTATGAGCCTAGAAGGAGGGCAGGGAGGAGGCCTAACAGGGACTTCAGAGGATCATTGGATTTCAGAACTGGAAGGAATCTGAGCACTTAAAGCATCTTTCAGATAAAATTCTGTGGTTTTACATCTTCAGCATTGGGCAATTATGAAAGGTTGTCTGCTTGCTCTTGCTTCTTCATACAAAAACGTCTAAGGATTGGGTGACAGCTTGAAACACAAGCTTAGAATAAAAAGAAAACCCTATCAATGGTGGCTGAAACTCCTAATGAGGGCTTGCTTGAAGGAGAAGCAGAAACTTGACACACAGAAGAGCGGGGGAATATTAATGAACAGGAAAGGAAGAAGACGCTTTGGAGGTAAGCAAGCAGAGTGGATTGTCTGGAACTCCATCCTCAGCAGCTGTGCTGTTGGTAAGGACGGTAGCTTGCCTAACAGTAAGCTTGGCTATTAACTTTGCAGTGGGGAGTATTTAAAAGAACACACAACATAGGAAGGAAAGAACCTGGAACTGAGTAGCCTGCTTCATTCCAAGAACCCATCTGGCATTTAAGAAACTGCTTGTCCTACATTAAACCCTGCCGAGTAAGAGCCATTTTTCATATCCTCACACCCCTATTTTGGTTTCAGGTAAGACAGTTTATTGAGTTTAAGGACGAAACAAGGAGATTTTGCAGAACCACCTGACTGAAAAACTAATAATCCAGGGTGAACCCCACGAATTTAAAGCCGGGAAATCATGTTGAACCCCCAACTTTCCAGCTTGGAAATTAAGCTTGCGAGCTACCTCAAGTCTCCACAGAAGGTGGAAATCCAGATTCCAAAATCATCTGACTTTTAGTCGGTTGTAGGAAGAAATATAACGAAGAGGTTATGGATATGCAAATCAACAGCTGGAGTTGAAGTGCGGAGATAGGGTAAACTGAGCAGTGACCTTCAATCCATTCATAAACAAACCTGTCCTCGAGATGGAGCGTTGTCATCTGCGGGCATCTAAGAGCAAATGCTGCCAAAGAACAGTGTCCTGGATCACCAGGACTTGCACAATGTGTAAAGTACCGATAGCCTTGCAATTAGTCCTGGACTCTCCTGCCCTTCTTCCCACGTGCTTTGCTGTGACATTTTTATATGCTACCCTTCCAGGGAAACTGCTAGGTCTGATCCGCTAGGCTCAGGCTTCAAGCTTACGACACCGAGGGCCCCCACTTTAACTGGTCGCTCCTTGAGGGTCAGCACAAGACCCTGGCGCCAACTCTGAGCAATGCTCTCAGTTACTATGGCGACCGCGGGAGGGGCGGGGCCTCCAGTCCCTCCTTCTAGGCCTGGCCCAGGACTTTCGAACGCTCCAATTGGGACAACCCTTTCTTGCCTCTGTCCCGCCCCCGTGGGGCTCTGAGCGCGATACGATTGGCCCCCGACACGCAGCCCCGAGCCCAGAGGGGATCATCTCTTGACAGGAAGAGCGGGAAAGTCTATCCCGCGCTGTCCAAGGCGTGAAGCTAGCGGGCGAGCATGCGGTTGGCTTTGGGACGACTATACCCAGGTCCCACTTACCACCCCTCGTACCCATGGCTGCCAATAGTAGGGAAGGACCCGGAGCCGGTGCGCACCACTTTGTGGGCCCGGGTGGGCCCTCTGTCCAGCGAGGATGCGACGCTACGTGAGCATCCCGGGCGCGCTCCAGCGCCGCGGATCCGAGGCCAGAGGAGGCGGGCCGAATTCCAGGGGCGGGGCCAGCGTCGGCGGCGGGAGGCACAAGGACCAATCACCACAGGCCCCGCCCCCAGGGGCGGGAACGCTACGGCGCTCCCCGCCCTCCGGCTCGCCCCTGCCCCTCCCCCCGGCGCCGGGGCTGCAGTGAGTGAGTGGCACTGGCAGCCTGTCAATCCCTCAGCCGAGCGGCCTCCGAGCCCGGTCCGCGGCGGCTGCTGGCTGGGTGCGCGGCTCCGGCGGCGGCGGCGGCGGCGACTTCTGCCTCCCCATCAATCTGCTGTCTGCCCGGCGCGCGGCCCGCCGGGGCCCTCCACCGGGCTCCGCGCCCCCGCCGCGCCGGCCCGCCCGCTCCCAAACTTTCCTCCTCCGCCCCTCTCGCTTTCCGCGGCCCGCCCGCCGGCCTCCTCCTCCGCCGCCGCCCGCCGCCGCCGCCGCTCCCTCCCCCGGGGCCGCCGGGGTTCGGATCCCGCCCGGCTGAGGCGGCGGGCGGCGGGCGGCGGAGAGAAGAGGACAAGCAGGCTGGCGCGGGCGGCGGCGGCCACGGTGTCCCGGCAACTCGGCCCGCGCTGAGGAGCAAGTTGCGCGGGGCCTCCCGGCGGGGCGCGCGGGGCCGCTGAGGAAGCGGCGCGACGGCCGCGTGAGGGCAGCGGCCACCGCCGCCTCCGCGGCTTCCGCCCGCCGCTACTCCTCAGCCTCCGCGGCGGCGGAAGCCGGAGCCCGGCGCCGGGCGCCGGTCCGCGCCGGCCGGGCCGCCCCCTCCCGCGCGGGCGGGGAGCGCGCGGCCGCCTCCCCCTCCCCCTCCCCCTCTTTCTTCTCCTCCCTCCGCCGCCGCCGCCTCAGCCTTCGCCTCCGCCGCCGCCGCCGCCCGCTCCCGCCCGCGCGCGGCGGGATGGACGATCAATCCAGGATGCTGCAGACTCTGGCCGGGGTGAACCTGGCGGGCCACTCGGTCCAGGGGGGCATGGCTCTGCCGCCTCCCCCTCACGGCCACGAAGGGGCGGACGGCGACGGCAGGAAGCAGGACATCGGCGACATCCTCCACCAGATCATGACCATCACCGACCAGAGCTTGGACGAGGCGCAAGCAAAGTTGGTGTCGTCTCATTAAGCATCTTTTGTGTGTGTGCGGGAGCCAGCGCGGGGCCCGGGGGAGGGGGCGGGGGGCGCCTGCGGCTGGGGCTTCCAGTCCCGGCCTGGGAACTTTCTGGACCGGCCGGGGGCCCTCCGGTCCGACGCGGCAAAGTTGCCGCCCGGGGCTCGGGTGGACCTGGCGCGCGGCTCTGGGCTGCACTGCTGCCCGGCTGCCGGGTCACACCGCCTTGCACCTCCCGTGGCGACCCCGGAGCGCACCGGGTCCCCAACCAGGACCTCCCCTTTCTGCCCCCCCCACCCCCCCGGGCCGGGCCGCTGGGAACTGCAACTTTTTCCGAAGCGTCCGCTCCGCTTGGTCGGTGCATTGATGGACAGCTTGGCGGGTCGGTCCTCGTGCGGGCGGCCAAGTTCTCCGCCTTGCAAACTTTGCAGAGCTGTCACCCGCCCCACTGGCCACCACCGGCCGGCAGCCGCGCCCGCTCCCCCTTCTCCCCGGAGCTCGGAATCGGGTACCCCACTCTACTTCCGATGCCATCTGGTTTCCCCGGCTCTCCACCGCGGTTCCCCGGATTGGAGCTCCCCTGCACGCACCGCACGGGTCCAGCCCGCGGTCGCCGGGGCCGCTGGCTGCCCGGCAGATGGGTCGCGCTGGAGCTCTGGCTGCTGGAGCTTGCCGGCTGTCGCCAACTAGTCAACTTGAGTTTTTGTTGACTTTCCGTGGTTGCAAAGAGCTTTCCAAAGCAGGGGGCCGGATTTAAATCTTGGGTTTAACTTAGAGGAAGGCGCCATATTATTCCATAGGTGATGCTAATACCTTTGTGTTTTGCTATTTGTTTTTTTTGTTTTTTGTTTTTTTTTTTTAGGAAACATGCTCTGAACTGTCACAGAATGAAACCCGCGCTCTTCAGCGTCCTATGTGAGATCAAAGAGAAAACAGGTAAGATGCTGCACCCCACAGTGGGCCTGAGACCCCTGAGGTGGGGTCAGATCTACTCCATCGACTCTCCAGTTGAGAGCTGCTGCTTTTGGGCACCGCCATCTTTGATCATTCCGTGCTTCCCACCTCCTGATCTTGAGAAAAAAACTGCAATAAATCTGGAGTCGATTTCTCAATTCTGCTCTGGTGCAAAATGAAGTGTAGGTGGAAATGGATTTGGGGCAGGGACTGGGTAGCTGTTCCCCTAGGCAGCTGTCCCTGGCTGCAGGCGAGGAGGGGGTCCTAGTGCCAGCCGCCCTCTCCCCTCTCTTTTTGCCTTGTTTGTTTGGCAGTTTTTAAAAGCAATGGGAGAGTGGATGCCCGGGACCAGATCTCTGGGAGAAGCATCACCCGAACTTTGTTTTACTTAGACAGCCTTAAGCTTCGGTAGAAGAACAGATGCAGTTGAATAGACCTCAGTAGCAGGATGTTTTAGGTGGGAAGACTAATTTTAAGAATTCAGGAAGGATAGTGATGTGTTTAGACATACACGGTATATTTACACCTATGAGTATTTGCGTTAATTCTGTATCTTGCAACCATTACACTTGTAACTGCTTAAAATAGATAAAGAGAAATGTCCACAGATGCAGGTTAAACAATTTTGAAGTTCAAGGCAGGAATAGATGAGAGCACAGGTTTTGGAGAAGCACTAGGATGAAAATTGCAGGTACATATTAGGTAGATTTTTGGCAGTTCATTTCACTTTAGCCTTCTTGTCAGACTTTTTCGATTTAAGATATTTTTAGTCTTGACATAATGGTAAGACTGAAGTGGAAGGGCAGATTTAATTTAGAGGGTTTAGTTTGTATTTAGTGTTATCTTCCTTCATATGGCAATATGGCAAACAACTCCATTAAGATTTATGGTTGCATTTATTTATTTAGGTTTGTGTCGGGTATATTGTATTTTAAAGTTTCCCTTTTGTAAGTTGAGGCAAAGAAGAAACAATCAAGTCCAGTATATTATATTTTCCAAGTGATGCTACTTAAATGATTAAATGTGATTGTGTTTGAGTGTACAAATAATAACATACTGCATTGGATTGTTAGTTTGGTAGTTGGGCTGCACTACTTTTAAACAGATACTATTTATATTCCTAAAAGTAGTCCAGAAAAATGCTGGTTTATATTCTATTAATATATATGTGTATATTTGCCAAGCCATAATTAATAAATTAATAGTAATAGCAAATATTAGGAGAGCCTAAAGAAGTACTTTTCTTTCTTTTCATTCATATTGTGGAAAATTTCTTAATGGTACATACTTTCTTTTTGTCATATAGTTTAGATTTTGCAAACCAGTCATTTGAAATTACTTACTGTCTGTTGATTTTCAGCTACTTTTAGAATTCATTGTGATTTAAGATGGTAGATGATTTTTAAATAGGACCTCCAGTGTTGACTCTTGAAGGGTTTTAGTTTAGGAGACTAAATGCACACAATTCTCAGTGCATTCTCTTGCTTATTTCTGAGGGTTTTCCTGCTATCAGGCTTCTTCTTCAGTTTCTACTGACAGCTAGACACTGCAGTGTTAACTCTCTTGTGAATATTGAGATTGATCCAACTTTATAGGGCATTATATTGCTAAGACTGCAATGGATACCCCTCCCTAGCCCCCTGCTCCTAATCTGTATTTATTTTTTGCCCTTTTTAAAGTTTTGCCCTAGCCGGCTTGAGAACCACATAGCTCTTCATGTTTGGACATTCAGCAGCAGGTATAATTCAATTAAGAAGTGCTAGTCCTCCAGTTGCTTCTTTGCACAGGGACTTAGTTATACCATTCTGAAAGTAAAGTATAGTCAACCACATGTCACAGGGAAGTTAGAAAAAAGAAACAAGTCTTTTCAGAGTCTGAGATTATGGTCAGAGAGAGCTTTGGTAGGGCTGTTGCTGTTTAAGAAGAAAGATAGCAGACAAAAGAGATTTCTGTGTTTTGAAAATTGTTTTTGGGACTTTTGGTGATAACTTGTAAATCAGATCCTCTTTTTTGTGTATTGGCCATTGACCCAAGTTTACACGTTATCTCTTTTCTAAAAAGCCTGCAGCCGACAAAGAGTAAAGGCGGCTGTCTGGGCAGAGGCATCCTGCTGCCAGCCTCTAAGCTCGAGAGGGATGGGATTTAAGTACTAAGTGATTGATGGGGGTGAAGCTCTCTCTCTCTTCTCCTTTCTCCCCTCCTGTCCATAGTTCCACCTCCTGCTCCAAAACTAGTCTTAGGAGGAGATGGGATCACTGGACCCGAGAGTCCTCAATTTGAAATAAAACAGCTGTGTAGACATTAGTGTTACCAAAGCAGAGAAAGCCCGGCAGCACATTTCAGGGCCTGTCCCCCATCTGTTTCTGTAGTCCTACCGTAGAAACATTATGGACTTGGAAAATAAGTGCTAGAGAATGTATGTATGCTACTTCATACTTTTTCAAGTCACTTTATTTCATCTATCAGCATAGTATCTAAAGACCAGTCATCTAGAGGAAGTTTGCCTAGTTAGTCATTTGAAAATACAGACCAGGAACATTATGTGATGATTTTATTCTGCATAATGGTGCGGAGGGGTAGACAAATTGAGAGCTAGTGATGGTGGGGGAGAACTGCAGTAATGAAATGTAATTTCGGTTATGCTTTTCTTTTGAAATAAGACAAAGTCATTAAAAAATTGTATGAATTTGTAGAACTGCCAGTCAATTCTGAGGTTTTTGATCAAGCATTGAATACTGCAGTTCTGACACCCACCGGGGACTTAGTTTGGAAAACATCTTATTTCTCCCTTACCAAATATGAAAAGGTATTTTTCTCCCGTTCTGACAGATAAATGGGTAATATGCCACAATTACATTATTTTCTTGTTCAGAGATAAGGAAAGTATACTTTGAGTATAAGATGCTTGCTTTTTCTTGAAAATGTATTCTTTTGTAAAATTTATCATACAGTTATTTTTGGGTAGAAACATCTTTCATTGTTGAATTGTGATGTTTATACAATTTGAAAGCAACTAAAAAGTTACAGGCTTTAAAATCAAGATAGGTGCCTGTTTTAAACTATTGGAGCAACCAGGGAGATAATTGTTGATAGGTTCAGATTTCTCTTGTGACTTTTAAAGCAGCAGGTTATCTTCTGTCTCTCAGCACCCTTGATACCACAGGCCAGCTCATCTTGTACTTCTTTTGCTGTACCCACTTAACTGTTAAGGCCACGTTAATCTTGAGTGAAGTGCTTTCCTTTATAAAGCAATACATCTACAAAAAAAAAAAAATCTGCCTTCTTTAGAATGCCCTTAATTATGGGAATTCAAATAAAGGCAATGTTTTTTTTTTCAAGGAAAAATATTTTTAATGTATACCAATTAAATAATCTCTTATCTAATCTGAATGATAGTACTGTGAAAAAAATAGTGTATATTAAAAAAAGTCAGTGTAACCTTTTCCTTTTTAAATGAAAGGTTAAAATACTCATTGTTGATAGCTGCCAACCAAACTCTGATTTATTGCCACCACAAACCCTAAATAGCGTTCATTTACTAGTAATGTCTAATGGCATTACATGATGGTTTGCCAGATTTGTAGCCTTTGTGAGGCTTATAAGCAGGACTGACTTGGGAAGATCATAAAACTTAATGAACTTCTCTACTGCAGGAGGTGTCCGCAGGGGAAGAGAAAGGCCTTCTTGGCTGGTTGGGCTGGTTGAAGGATTTTTTATGTTTCAGAAAAAGAAAATGACTATTAACTATGCTATGCCTTAAAAAGAATCCATCCTTAGAAAGTCATAAGACTTTTAGATATCAAAAGTAGGTCAAGAATGTAGCTTGTACCTGAGTTTTTGTATGCATTCGGTATATAATATGATTAAAGCTTTTATCTTTGTTGTTGAAAGAATGACTAGCTTTCATTAAGGGTACTACCCTTAAGAGTTAAGAATATCCTTAACTCTTCCACTTAATTCTTAGAGTTTCATTGGAATCTTCTTTTGGGTCTGTTCTCTTTTTTAAGGCTAAAAATTTGTTACAGTGTTCATCATACAGTGCTGTGTACTTCTTTTAATTTTCAGCTATAAAAATTAGATTTCCATCAAGTGAACATTTATCAAAGAAAATGAGAATTGTTATCTACGAGTCTATATGTTGTAGTAATTACTGCGTAGTCTAACTTGATCTTGTACTATATCCAATATAATCCTCATTTGCTTCAAAGTTTTGAAAACAAATTGATTATTCCATACATGTATAAGTTTTCTGTTGTAATGAGTCTGTTTTCTAGTTTTTAAAAGCTGTTTATTATGGACAACTGCCAACATATATGTACATAGAAAGAAGAGAATTTTGAACCTTGATCATTGTTCTCCATCAACAATAGCAACAATTGGCCAGCCTTGTTTTCTCTGTGACTCCTACTTGCCAAGAATTATTGTGAAGCAAATTTTAATGGGCCTTTAATGCTTCAAATTTTATATCAGTTTTAGATAGGCATTATTGTCTGTTTATAAATTGGAAACACAAAATGATTAAACAGGAAAAGTACAAAGTTGATGTATGTTAAAAATGTCATAAATTATATTGCTTTATTAATAATTTTTCTTAAAGCCATGTAAGAATATTTTATCAATTTTTTTTCCTTTATAGATTTCTATTACTTACTGGAGCTTTGATAGGAAATGTTGAAGGAGGCAAAAGAATGACATTTTTCTAATGTCCTTTTCTCCTCCTTTTTCATTTTTAAAAAATAATACACTCAATCTTTTGGTAGAAAATATGGGAAAATTGTCATTGCCAAGATGTTTTAGAGCTTTATGACCTAAAATTTCATGCAGATACTACTTTTAAAATGTGGGGCTGTCTTTTAGCCTTGTTTTTTCTTTCTAATAAAAATATACTGAACTCTGTTGTCAATACTAACTTGATTTGTTCAAGTCATTCTTTTGTGCCTCTAGTTTTAGTGAGCCTCATTACTAAATGGTTGGTGTGGTTTTGGTATTTTATTTGGAACTTGACTGTGTCATTCTTATTAATTTACATAGCTTTATTCTAAATCAGAAATATACAGTGGCATTGGAGGCCCCAACTTGACCCCCAAAACAGAAGTCCATCAACTTTTAGAATAGAAAACTATGTTTTTCATATTTATGACTTTCCTTTGATTAATTTTACTTGTAGTTTTAGATTTTAGCTTTTAAATTTTATAAACTACTTCCAAAGCAAGATTTCAATTAGAATCTTCCTTATCTGATTTATGTTTTGGCACTATGGATGTTGGCATAGTATAGGGTGAAATTATATTTATGAAGTGGGTCTATAAGACTTGAAACTGCATTTTATGAACCACACCCTAAATCATCACTTTATTTTATATTCATACCATTCAAGATCTATTAAAAATACTTGACACATCAGCACTAACGTAGCAAGTTAGATAAGGGTTTGACTATTTCCCCTAGTCATATACAGTGAAAAATGTTCAGGTATTTTCATTTCAATATTGGCATATGAGAATAATGTTTTGTTTGTTTTCTCAGCAGGCTTGTGATTTAGCCATTTATCAGTGTGGTCATCTTGACTGAGGTAGTAACTGTCTGACGAAGCTTGCACCTTTCCCCCTCCCATGCTGACCTTTCCCAAGGGCTTGCTCTACCTGTGTAGACTATACCAGTTTGAAATATGAAGATAGTAATAATTTATATCATGATATAAATTATAATTTAAATTAGTAAGCATTTTTGAATCTGTTCATCAGACTTTTTATTTTACAAAGTTATAGAAGTTAATTAAACAAACAAATAGTTATCACAAGTAGGTGTTAGAGTTAGCCAATAAATTAAGATGTAATGCTTGAATGAGCCACTGAAATAAATATACCATCTTTTCTGCCTTCAGACATAGAATATATTAGGAAATAAATTTCATTAATCTTAAACACTTGATTTTAATGATCCTCTTTGGAAGCAGACTTGCAACTAGAATCTCTTACTATCTTTTTCATAGACATTTTATAAATGTAATATGTTTGTGGTTTTTAGTGGTAAGTGCAACTTGCTCGGGCACTGAATTTGAGTCTACATATAATATAGAAATTGGCATGATAGGGATATGTTAAATTGAATTGGCAGGACAGTTTTTTGACTTAATCTGCATGTAGTCAGTAATAGTTACTACTGAGGCAAAGTAATTGTTGGCAAAAATACTTGCTTGAAGTTTTATACTTGTTTTCTTTCAGTTTAAGTGCTTTGAAAATGATAAGCTGTTTTGAATAATCCCCCTGTTTGTGTGCTCATATTAATGAGCGCTTGGTAACAATGTAATCCTTTAATGCTGATGATTCCCCCCGATGTTTACACCATTATTTGGGAGACTCCAACATATGCTGGTGCAAAATGATTTTTTGTTGTTATTGTTCTGCTTTGTTTTATGAGGTACATCCATTTTCAAAGCACATTTCTTAGGCATCAGCGTCCAGCAGGTGGCTTTTTAACATTAAAAAATTCATAAATTTTAAAATCTCATAAAATTTTATTTCAAATTCAAATTAACTAATTGAGAATGTCAACATTTTCACTGTCTCTGTGTTAACATTTATAATAAAACAAATGGTTGCATATAGAAATTATCTGCAACATAATCTAAATTAAGATTCTAAACAGGCATTACAGATGCTGGTAACTTTGGCAATTATCATTTTGTTTGGTGAACAGTAGTAAAACAGTGTGCGGTAGAAGTGTTTAGAGAGAGAGGATAAATAAATTGAACAGTTTTGCAATGCAAAGTGGTTTGTGGTGTTTTTGAGGATTTCTTGGCTCTCTCTTAACTGCTATTGTGAGCCTGGAGCAGATTTCCCCATTGCTAATGCCCTAGAAGTATTAATTCACTTTGATATGCTAATTAGAGGGCATTATGCAAGAAATGAGATTAAGTGGCAGCATGAAGCCATTTGCCTGTCAGTAAATTGAGAGCTTTAGCATCAGGAGGAGCTTTTTTTTTTTTTTTTTTTTTTTGTATGTGTTTTGTTTTTTTCTTTTTTCTGCCACCCCTCCCCCAGTTTCTCTTGGTTTTGCATATAAATAAAATTGATTGAAAGGTCTTCAGAAGCTTTTGAAACATTGGTGGATTTCTACCCCCCCATGATTATTTAAATGTAATGTTACAGAATATGGAAGTTTAATTTTACATTCTGTGTGAAAATATACTAAGAAGTTTGTCATCTAGTTTTTCTTTTCCTAAAACAACTTAGCAGCATGGCTAGTGAACCATCTCACTTCTGTGAGGTGTGTGTTTGTATTATTTACCAGTGCTAGCAGTAAACTGAACTTCACAGTATTTGTTTGTTTTCTTTTTTTTTTTTTGCTTGGAAGAAAGAAGTTGTTGAATTGGGCTTCAGGAAACTATACTAAATGAGCATTAAGATTCTGACTTGAATTCGTGAAAGCTGAACCAATTAGAATTAGTGGTTAAACTTTGCCCTTTGTAGACCTGTGGAATTTATATTTTGCCGTGCATCTGATGAATAAGATTACTGTATTTGATTTTCATTTTGAAAATGAAATTTTGTAGTATATTCAGGATTCACTGATTTATGGTTTAAATCAGATATGTTCTCTCTATAAAGCTACTCTGTGATTTTTTTTTGCCCCATTATTTTGTAAGGAAATTGATGCATGAATTCTGGGATTGACCTGGGAAAGAGGAGGATCTGTTGAATTTCTCTAGGCCTATATAAAAGTTAAGACTTCTTCCAATACAGAGCTTGGTTCTGTATAAACCACTGATGGAACTGTAAAATATTGACTACAGATCTCTGGGTATGGTTGGATGGGAGATTGTTTAGGTTAGGCCTTTTTATCAGAGCTTGGTTCTGGTGTCTGCATTCCACCACTGTAGCTGTGATTCTAGACCCAATAAGCCATAACTTCTCCTCAGAGCCATATGGATTATTTAGTCACCACAGCTGCCATGCATGCACACTACAGAGGCTGGCATCTCCTCCGTGGGCATGGGTGGGTGTGTGATGCTGTTAATGTTAATGGGAGTTAGGAATGTGCATACAGAGGAGGATGAGAGCCTCTCTTGAGACGAAGTCCTGATTACATTTCTCAGCGATGAGGACTTAGGAGGTAGCACATTCGCTGCTTTTTTCTAGATGAAATGCTTGCTCACTTTAAATTTTCATCTAAGACTCCCTGAACTAGTTAATCAATGAATCCTCATTAGTCTCTTGATTACTTACAAAATTTCATTTTAAACACATGAAGTTATTTTTGATTGAAATGGGAACAAAAAGCTTTTGAAATTGCATATTATCATTATTTAGACAAAAGATTTGTACAGGCTTTCTGGTGTCCTAATCCTTGCAAATAAGAATTTACGGAAGACTTACTGGCAGGAGTTATAGAATAGTTGCTTGGCATTTGATGGGAAAAATCAATCCCTACATTAAAAAAAAGTGAAATGGTAGCCTTATGTGTACATCTTATCTTTATTACCCAGGGGTGCTCAAATGAGGAAGGATTGGCTTAGGGTAGTACCACAACTTTGTTTTTCTTTCCTTACCTCCCCTTTCTTAAAAAAAAAAATAGAAACTACAGATGAAGGTAGTTGGAATTCATAGTCAGATATATCATTTTCAACTTGGAATGGGAACTAGAGCAGGAAATTGATTTTATATTTATTATGAAAGCAAGAACTCTGCCACCAACTGACAGCCATCCATGTTTTAGTTTTGTGATAATTGTCCACAGACATTACGGTGTAGTTGGTCCAGGTTATTTATAATGTTGATTGGGAGTGTTGGTCCATTAAAAGGTATGTGTATAATGAATATCTTTAATTAAACCAGGTAATATTGAAATATTTTATTTTTCTTTTACATTGGGTCTTGGCTGTAGGATTAACTGTCAGCACTGGTAAGAACAGGTTACAATAGATTGCGCAGTGATTTCTCTGGCATCGTGGATGTATTTATTACCATTTTTGAACAAATTATACTAACATGAAAAGTTGTGTTTGAAATGATTGTGTGCTAGATAAGGCGATACATTACAGGAATGGTTGGGTTTATGGAGCTTTATGTAGAGGTTTTCTTGAAAATTATAGCACAGGGCTGTCACTATAAAACCCAGAGATACGGTTGGTAATAACATACAGGGAAGATATTTTTAGAATTTTCACTTGTTATTCAAATAAGTGAAAACCCTCCAGTTTTTCTCTTCATATTTCTATGTTAGAATCAATAAAGAAAAAAATGAAGGCTATTCTTTTAGGTGTGGCTAGGGTGTGGGTGTTTGACTTGTCTCTTGCTTAACACTTGTTAGAACAGTACTGTGATGCTGAGGGCGTCCTTAGGAAGTGATTGGTGTTTTGGTTCTTTATAAAATTTTAAAACATTTTATTTATTTTTATTTTATGTGAATGAGTGTTTTGCCCTCATTTGTGTAAGTTTTACACCTGTGTTGTGCAGTGCCTGTAGAGGGCAGAAGATGGCATCGGATCCCCCTGGAACTGGAGTAACAGACAGTTGTTAGCCACTGTGTGGGTGCTGGGAACTGAACCTGGACCTGCAAGAACAGCCAGTGCTCCGGATCCCTGAGCCATCTCTCCAGCCCCCACATCTTGGTTCTGGACCCTTTGGCTTTGATGAAAGAAAGAAATTGAATGCCTGAAAACAAAACGATGTGCCTCATGAACATAAATTGCATTTTATCATTGTATTACACGAACTGATTTTGGTTTGCCTAGATTTGTGGCTGTTTTGTTTTTCTCACCCCAACATGCTTGGGACAGTACTCAGGGCGGCTCAGCTCACCGCTGTGCAGCCATTGAGTCCACTCTTGTCTAGCATTTCCTTTTAATAAAGGCAATAGTTCTTAATTCCAGTATAATCATTCTAGTAATGTTACAATTTTTGTCCTTAAAGCAACTTCTTTATTTTAATGACTTGTTTCCAGATGACTTTTTTTTATTATCCTGATTACTGTGTTTTACAAAATATTGGCTTGATATTTAATAATTTTTTCTTTCTGGAACCAAACCATAATCAGTGAGTACTTACTTTGTTTTAACCTGAAAATGAGAAATGTTAAGTGGATATTTTGCTGTGTGTTGTTATTCAGTGAGTGAGTTACTTTAAAAATATAAACTTTTTTTTTCAAATATAAGAAAGTAACTGTTAATCATTATATTTTGAAAAAAAAGTTTTCCCTTTTCATCATAAATGTTAGCATTTATATCCAAACCATGGGATTTCTAAATCTCGTCATCCTTACTTATAATTTTCTAAAAAGGCAAGACTTTCTCCTGCAGAGGTTGTATTAATTTAATGCAAGTAACAGTAAAAATGGCTACTCTTACTACAATTTCTTAAACATCACCCACATGCCAGGCAATGTGCCGGGTGATTTATGTGCATTTATTCAAATAAAATAGTTTACACTTTGAAAATTTAAAAGTAATATACTTTATGGGAAAATTCTGTAATATATATGATACATTGTTTCTTCTACCTGAAACAACCCACCAAATGAGGAACTTTATTTAATTCTCGGTTTATAGATGAAGAATGTTAAAAACATTTTGCTGCTGGTTTCATACTGAGGGCAGCCTAGGCTGTCTGTGCTCCAGAGGTGGCGGTGGAACCTGGCCACTTGGGCAGAGATAGCGGAAATTGGTAATTCAAAGATGGTAAAGACTTAGCTTAAAAAATGTGATCAGACCCAAAGTGACACTGAGCAGCAGCAGAGTGGTCAGCACTAGTGTAAATATTTGTAGACAACCATGTTTTACAGACTTCAGTTTAATGGCGAAAATCTGCCCTAAATGCCTCAGTAAATATATGCTGGAGAACAGAAGCCTATTCACTGAAGAAACAATTGACTTTAGCTGCTCTGTTGTTAAAGTGGCCCCTAGTGATGGTGCTGCAGTGACTAGATAGAGCAGAGGAGAATGGCTTCCTCCTGGCTGGTGGGCTGGCAGTTTCACTGGCACTGCCAAATGTACTTCCTATTTGTTCTGCAAGGGAATTGGAACAGTGAGGCATTTATCATATCATCCCCTACTCCTCATGCGAGCAAAAAAGGAGAAGTTGTCAATGAAAGAAAAAGAACTGTAATCGCACATTTACATATGCTTCTAATTGTTGATTTGGGGATTTTCTATGAATATAGCTTTACAAAACAGATGCTGTTTAAGAAAAGGGGGAACATAATTTTGTGGGCAATGAATTAAGTGTTTTTGTGGCCCTCTCATCCGTAGCTAGGAGCAGTTTGTGGACCGCGTCTGTGAACGCGGCTCATAATTGTTTTTCACACATAAGTTATGCAAATGAGCTTTTATGGCAACTGGCATAACAATTAGCATCCTCCAGCAATATTTTAGCAGGTTAATTGCAAAATTTCTAAATTGTACATCTGACTTGTTAATTAGGCATGACAGAGGTGGTAAAATAGTTATCTTCAGGCAGTGGCAGCCAGGAGCTGCTTGAAATGCAAAGAGCAACGATTGATTGGATTTGAGGGTTACGATTGTGGGAGCACTGCTGTTGTCAAGTGCCGCTGAGCAGCTCTGCTCCATCAGTTGCCTCAGAGCAAAACCATGGAGTTGCTTCGAGGATCCTGCCACTTACAAATCTGCTTTATTTAACTCTACAACTTTCCCATTCTAGCCTATTTGAACTGTTTATTTCATGCAGTTTCTTGTGCATTGGGACCATTGAAATGAGACGGCAGCACAAAAGAAATTACCCTGGGCTTGAATTTTAGGACCCTGGAAGTTTTTACTTCCTATTTTAAAGTCCACGTCAGCAGTTGTCACTTTAAAAAAAAAGCCAACAGAAATTCCCGATTTTGATTAAACTGTAAATTTTTATTCACCAGGTGTCAAGTGTGATTATTAGCTTTTTAATGATTTAACTCTCAAACATTATTTCCTTTCATGTATCATATGTTGGGAAATACTAGTTATGTTAGTTTGTTTTTTAAAAAATAAGGTAGGAGAGGAACAGGATGAAATGTCAGTGCTACAATACAGTGGACAGGTTTACTTTGCTTGTGGAATTCATAAAACAGTATTTAACGTAATGTATTATATTTTACATTAGTACTAAAATTCTTCTCTCAGCCGTATATTTTAAGTAATTTTTAAGTGATTTTAAATTTCTGAGGTCTGTTTCATAGTTAGAATGGAATAATTTGGTAAACATAAACAGTAGTGAGCAGAGCTTGATTGCACATATGTGTATCGCTTCTGCCAAAATTAACCGTGTTCTTTGTATTTAAATTAGGCTAATTACATTTTTGTGCATAGAGTACATACAAGTACACCGTGTATGAAGTTAAGCATGTATGAAATTTGATGTCATCTTTGAGTTCACATATAGTTTCCTGATTAATCCACATTATGTTTAATGTTGAAATGTTATATTTTCATTTAAAAAGTAAGTGCTGCTGTGCTAATATTTTACATTTTCTTGTGATGTGTATATGGAGAAAGTGCCATTTATGATATGTTGTCATCAATAATTTTGTCACTGAGAATAAAAGGCTTTAAACTCATCCACCCACTGAAACATTTTATCATATTTATTTTAAGAGATATGAAATTAGTGAACAATTGAGCTCTTCATATGTAGGAGATGCAAAAATAACAGAACATTTACCATTAATGAAGTGCAACATAAATACCTCAGCGCCCATAAATTATACATAGTAGTACTGGATTCTATAGATGTCTAATAAGTAGCCTCCCATCCTTTATCTGTGTTCTTTATTATGGTCTAATTTATAGTCAGTGGTGATATTAAATATTGGTTAACTTTTTAGAGTGATCTATCTACATTTGAAACTATTGTATTTTGAATAAGAGTAAAACGTTGTTCCAAATCATTACATTTACTGATTAAATGTGCACCGATTTTTATCCATCACTGTATTCAGCAATTTAAGCAAGAGTTTACTACAGTAATGCTTCAGTGGATAATATTTGGAATAGAGTAACCATTTTAATGAGGTTCATTGAGAGAGATTCAGCAGGGAGTATTTCAGGTGTATTATGGCTTTTGTCTTGTCATGATGCACATCTCTGTAGCATTAGAGAAAAAGCTTCAGAGCTCTACTCATCCCAGTTAATAATGATTATAATAGAATAAAGCCAAAACAATAACCCAAATCCTCACTTTTTAGTAAGTCTGAGCAGAAAGAAAGTACAGGCACACTGTGTTTTTAGGAAACTTGTTAAGTGCATACCATTTCTGTGGGTAAAATTTCCATCACATTTTTAACTGTCCCAGTATTGATCACCCTATAGAGGAATGAGACTGAAGTCTGGTAGTTATTAGTATAAAGAGGGTCAGCTGCAGAGACTGGTACTGAGCAGAGGCTCTCATGGTAATGATGCTGCTATTTATAGATCCCATTTCATTAGTTGCAGAGTTTCAAGGAAGAGATTTTCTCTAGGGGAAATGGATACTTGAAGTTCATTTTCTTCCTCACATTAAGGCAGAATCGTGAACAACCTTCAGTATAGGACATACGATTACAGGATTTTTTTCAGGGGCAGTTTATTCCCTAAATATATTTGTAGTCATAAATGTTGTGAATTTAAGACAATGTAGGAATTTAAAAATGCTGGTCACTGTTCTGGCTGAATGCTACTATATGCACATTGTTTTTAATATCCTTGTCATTTTTTTTGTAAAAGTTATTAAATTTTCAGAAATTGTGCAAAACTAAGTATAATCATGACTGTATTCCCTTTCTCCAGGCTGCTTTAGGGCCTGTGAAAGGTTGCAAGAAGTGCAGGTTCCCCAAATACTGTCCACCCACAACATGAGGTCTGTCCATATTTGTGATGTAGGTAATTGTGCTTTCCTTCTGGAATTCTTGACGTTTGAGTTATTTTTTTCCCTTTAAGAGAATATTTACTTAGCTAGTATTCACTTAATTAGAACTGACTGTTTAATGTTTTCTAGGAGGGTATTTATGGTATTTTCTTTGCTATATTTGCATTCCAGAAATTAAGTCCCCCTGCCATTATTCGGCGAGCCTTTCATACATTAGAATGATGAATTGAAAGCAGAAATGGGAAAAAGACTGCAATGCAATGAAAATTTAATCAGCGTCTTCTGCTGCTTTAATAAGGCAAATAATTCTTATTGGCCGCTGTGTTAAGGTTTCTAATATTTAATTCATAACAAACCTTGCATTATTCTGCAGTAGCATCGACGGTCCCACTTTGCTCCCTGCCAACAGGCAGCCATAAAAACTTAAAAGCAGATGTAAATGTCTGAAACAAGGAGAATGATTAGATCCAAAGTGGTCAAGAGAATCAACAGTACTGTGAAAGAGTTTGATGGATCTCTATATTTAGTGATGCAAAAATGATATTAATAATTTTCTTGAGCATTTTTTTCTTGACTTGGTAACCTTTTATTATGCATAGTCTTTAAGCAAATGTCAGTACAGTGGTTGTTAATAAGCTCTTTTAAACTGGACACAAACTGCGCTATTTATAGTGGAAGTATCTGGTTTATATTCCTGTGAGTATGAAGTCTCAGCAGACACAGTGCTGAAATTGAGGTGGTAGAATAAAATATTTCATGTTTAGTTAACCCAGTTTGAGAAAAACAATAGCATTTAAAGCCTAATTTTTGTTTGAAATGCTCCTTAAAAAAATTTGTCCTGGGATTGGCGGAAGCATTTGCTTTCTTTTCCTACCCTGCATCCAGTGATTCTGCAGTAATAATGCAGAATCTGGATTGCCATCTGGATTATCAGGGTCTTTTGTGTGAGGTTGTGTTGGGCATTAAGTTTGGACCTGCAGAATGAACACAAAGATATTGTTACGGATTGCATGTAAACAGTCTGAATCATTCAAAAGGATGTGGAGAAGAGTATTTTACAGTGTGAAGCCAGAGAAAATGGCAACCTGCCAAAGCTAGGTGCAAGCTCTTGTTCCATGGAAGGGTTGGGCCTGTTCTCATTTCTTCTTGAAATGGCTTAATTGGTGTCAGCACCCCAGGGATAAAGGCCTCTAACACTGAAATCCACACGATTCACCCTGTCTCTGCTCAGTGTAGGGAAACTGGTAACAACTGGTGGTGAATGAGGAGTGAACGGTGCTGTAACAATACTCGATGATGTTTGGGATGACAGAAATTAATACGCACTTGCTTGAAGAAAGCAATGATTAATGGCAGTGAGCACGGGAATGCCGTTCCTCCTTTTACTCCACTTTGATGGGGATTGAAAAGCAAAAGGCTGTTTTCATTCTCTGTAGAAAGCAGAGGTCACACAGAGTACATTATAGCAATTTTTCCTCTCTGGTTTTTTTATTTCATAAATATTATGATAAGCATAGATTAAATAGATTTTTTTGTGAAAGCTTAAAAGAATATTCTATGTCATTTAAACATTGTTGTTTATGCATAAAGAAATCGCACATTCTTGTCTTGACTTGTTAGATCATTTCCCCTCATGGCAGAATAATTAGTATAATTAGGAATTAAAAACGCTCACAAACAGGCAGTTGTGTTAAGGCTGCTTACCATGTTAGGACTGGGCTTAGAGGCCTTGTTCCTAGACACCGCCAGGACAGGGTGGGACTGGGATGCTGCAGGGGCTCTCCCCTTTTCTCTGCTCCTCCCCCCACTCCCGGTTTTCCTCCGAGGATGTTTGACGTAAATATATTTTGCAAGGTACTTGCACTTGTCAGCAGCTTTCTTAGCCATTTGATAAAGATTCTTTATTCTACACGAAAGCCTGAAATAACAGAACTGTACTTTGGATAATGAATTCTTCATCTGTGGAGAACTTTAAAACAAAGTACGGTGTTGGCATTTTTTTCTTTTGAGTGAGAAGGCTGATATATCTTTTGGATCCGACAGGAAGACATAAATTAATAGAGTTCTGGAGTTCAGCTTCTCATTAATAATCCATTTTGTCATGGTTCTTGGCATTGTCAGCCTAGTAGCTGGTTCATATTTTGCTGAAGGATAAAAGCAGATTATGTCTTAAGGCACAAAGCAAGAATAAAGAGTTTATCACCTTTTGGGGGGAACTATGTGCTCTAAGAAAAACATTCTTTTGCATAAAGTTTCTTTTTTCTTTTTTTTCTTAGAAATACACTGTACATTTCCCTGAGTAAAGCATTTTAAGATTTAAAATGGTTCTGAGAACCTTAGAATATTATCGTTTAGGATCGTTCTTTAGAGTTGCCTTTGCCAATTCTTTGTGAAGGCTTATCTTTCAGAGACAGTTTTGATCAAGCTAGCCTTGTTTTTGTATTTTATTTTTAGAACTGTGTATTAGGATGTGATAGTTCAAGGATAAGTGCAGAAAAGACACTGTCTTCTCTTTCCATTGGTTGTATATAATACTCTCCTAGATATGGGATCTTGAGGGCCACTGTGAAGGCTGCAGGGTTTTTAGTCATGTAAAATCTAATAAATAAAATAAAAATAGAACAAAACAGTCTTATTATTAATGTGATAATCATATAATTACCTGCTTTTTTTTAAAATTTTAATGGAGGCTCCAGAAACATTCTGTATTGACATTGGTCTTGATTACAGGTTCTCCTAAATGGCATTGCTTGAAGTTGCTTAGATTTGTATTTTGAAGAACTTAGTTTGCATGAAAACACTGTGTCCTCCTGATAACTGCTACTATGCTCACTTGATGTCTTGGAGTTCACGTGTGAAAGCAGGAAGCTAGCTGAATGAAGATGGCAGCAGTTAGTCTTCTAGCTCAGAATATTCTTATGCATACTGCTAGCCTTCCAGGCAAACTAGACAATTGAAGAATGTGTCTCCTTTTTGAGAAGTGGAGCTTATGCTGCTGTGCTATACCCTTTGTTCACTTTTAAACAAGTAAGGCTATGTGGGGGATCGTGAATGATCCCTGAGATAGCAAGTTTGAGAAAGAGGAGTCTGACTTATATGACACAGGGAAGAGCACTGAATTATGATATGCTCGGGAGAGTAAGGGGATTCTGCTTCTACTCTGAGGGCTTATCTTGTTATAATTAGTAAGTCTTTGTGTTTTCTCAGTCATTAGGGTTCATCATTAGATAAAATTGGCCTGTTAATATTTACAAGTGGTATACTATAAAGATTCTTTTAGGAATAAAGGGACTTCTTTTTCTTTTGGGGGACAGAGTCTCCCCTGTAGCCCCAGCTTGATTGGAACTCATATAGATTAGGCTGGTCTGGAACTTCCAGAGATCCGCCTGCCTCTGCCTCCTGAGTGCTGGGATTACTACATCTAGTCAAGGGACTTTTTTCTTTTTTTTTGAACTCCTTGTTCTTTTTGGGATTGGAAGCATTTAGATGTATAGGTTCATCTATTTGTCCACCTATCCTCTCTTAACCTCTGTCAGTCTGTGTATGTCTATATGTAGAATGTGCTCAATGGCATTTTTATTTATTTATATTATTTTTATTTTATGTGTATGAATGTATTGCCTGCATGTTGTAAGTGCACCTGTGCCCACAGAGGTCAAAAGAAGGCGTTGAATTCCCCCGGAACTGGAGTTAAGGACAGTTGTTAGCCACCATATGGGTACTGGGAATCCAGCAAGGGTCCTCTGCAAGAGCAGTCAGTACTCTTAACTGCTGGGCCATCTCTCCAGC
Organism: Eospalax fontanierii; assembly: GCA_035773235.1. Lineage (NCBI taxonomy): Eukaryota > Metazoa > Chordata > Mammalia > Rodentia > Spalacidae > Eospalax > Eospalax fontanierii. Next base: position 54,397,099 of record CM069541.1, read on the forward strand.
CCCTTATTTTTTATTTTCAAATAAAAATCCTTCTCTATACATTATATGATACAATCTTTTAAACATATTAAATCTATACTATATTCTAATCCTTCATATAGACATTTACCTTAATTATGGCAGCTACAGTATATATAAGGAAATTGTAATAGCTGCTTACCTGAATCTTAAATAAATTTATATGTGATTATGTATAAAAGTAATTTATGTATTACTGTTCTCATTGATACCATTAAATGTAATATTCTAAAAAAAATTTCTGTGTTGAAGACTGATAACATGCTTAATGTTGAATATTCACCTTTAAAATTTATACTTTGGTTTTAAGTATGATAAGCAAACTGTTTCATAGGTGGGAATTTTTAATGTGTTTCCAAATAGAAATTTTGAAATATGATTTAAGACATATTTCTCTGTATAGTTGGAAAGGATATTTGTTTCAGTAGATGATAGTGAAATCTCAAAGAGTAGATTTTGACAAGAGACATTTTGCTGACACAGAATATTTTGTTCATTTTGACTGTCAAATAAGTTCATCTGTCATAATGATTGATTTATATTCATTTTACACTGTACAGTTTCATAGCTGAGTTTTCTATCTATAAGCTATAGAAATCCCTGTTTGAGTTAATGATAAATTTAATAATTATCTTCAAAGGTGACAGATTGGTCACAAGTATTTGACTAGTCCAAAGATTAGCCCAGGATTAGTTAGATCAAAAGGTTCTGTGATTATGAACTTTTTAAATGAGTGCTAATTTTAGATAGCATGATCAAGAACACAGAATATGGTAAGGCATCATTTATTTAATTGCTGTAGTTTTTTGTTCCTTTGATTTTAATTTAATTATCTAGCCTATATGCACTACAACCTCTTGAATTGTTTAGTTCCTGCTTTGAACTGGACATGGATCTGTTGTTCATGAGGTGAAAGGCATTGGAAATCATGCTTCCTATTCACCTGCTTTCTTTTTAACAATTGTTTAATTTCCTGTATGAGTGTTTGCCTGCATGTATGTAAAGGCATCTGTGTGAGCAATGCCCACAGAGGCCAGAAGAAGGCGTCTGATTCCCTGGAACTGGAGTTCCATTTGGTTGGTAGCTGCCATGTGGGAGTTGGGAATCAGACCTGGGTCCTCTGCAAGAGCAGCCAGTGCTCTTAATTGCTGAGCCATCTCTCCAACCTCTCACCTACTTTCTTGAACTGTTAGAACAATTTGAAAGAATTAAGAAACAAAACAAAACACAATGCTAAATATTTGTACTCTAGAGGCATGGGAATGGTGTCATGACTTTTCCCAGTTGTTGAATTAAAAACCAGTGCAGGTGACGAGTGCATTTATGAAATGTCAAGTGCCACGTTACATAGTAGCTCTGTGGTTTAGGTATGTGTCTAAATGTCAGTCAGTATTCTTATACTCATTGCCAAGTATTTTGCCTTGTGCAAATGATTAATTCAAATAGTCTTGTTCTTTTTTTTTTTTTTTTTTTTTTTTTTTTCTGTATAACCTTCAGTAAGTCTGTCCATGTTGCCATTTGCAGTATTCTAAGTTCCTAGAAAACCACATCCATTGCTGCTTTCTTTTTGGAAGTCTATCAGATGCACTTAAATTTTTTTTTTTTTATCTGTGTGTAGTGTACTTGTGTCATGAAATGCCCGTGGAGGTCAGAAGAGGGCTTTGGATCCCCTGAAATTTGAATTATGGATGATTGTTAGCCACTGTGTGGGTGTTGGGAATTGAGCGTGGGTCTTATGCAAGAGAAGCCAGTGCTCTTAACCACTGAGCCATCTCTTTAGCCCCCACTTTTTTTTTTTTTTAAAGCTAGGGTCTCATTGTCATTGTCACCTGGGAACTGGCAGATGAAGCTGGCCTGGAACTCACAGAGCTCCCCATGCCTCTGCTTCCAGATTGCTGGGACTAAAGGCCTGTGCCACCATGCCTGACTGGATTTAATTTCTTTATTTTTTTGAGACACTGTTTTCCTGTAGCCCCAGCTGGCCTGGAATTTGCTTTGTAGACCAGGCTGGCCTTGAACTCACAGAGATCCACTTGCTTCTGCCTCCCGAGTGCTGGGATTAAGGCATTTACCACCACATCTAATGAAACATGATTTGCTGAAGGACTCATTTGTCAATTTGTATGTTGCCTTCTAGTAATAATAATAATTAATAATAACAACAATGGTGCACCTGGTTTACAGCCTAGGTGCCATAAGCTCCTCGGAGGGAATTCCTCTTGTAAACTGTTCTGATGCCTGGTTCTGTGGGATTCAGATTTTTGTTTGAGGTAAAATTCTTTTAAAATACCCATATTCATTGTGTTTATAAAGTAAAGTAGACAGTTTCTTGAGTAAAAGCCTGCATTTCGGGGCTGGAGAGATGATTCAGCAGTTAAGAGCACTGGCTACTCTTAGAGAAGACTTGGGTTTGCATACCAGTACCGACATGGCAGCTAACAACCCCTGTAACTCCAATTCTAGAGGATCAGATGCCCTCTTCTGTCCTCCATGGGCACTGCATGATACAGGTGCACTTGCATATATGCAGGTGTGATACTCATACACATAAAATAAAAATAAAAAGAATTTGTATTTCATTTTTTACCCTTTGCTATATTAACACATTTGAGGAAAATGTGTCAGTGATTCTTAAACTCTGGTCTTAAGACCTCTTTACATTCTTAACAGAATTTTGTTTATATGGGCTTAATATCAATGTTTAACTGCAGTAGAAATTAAAACAAATTAGGAACATTTAAGTTTTTAAGCTTGTTTACTGACATAAATGACATTCATTATCAGCTCATTACATGATATAGCAACCAGTATTTTCTGAAACAAAATAAAGCAAAAGAAATAGTCGGAAAACTGGCACTGTTTTACTTTTGTGTGTGTGCATGTACAAATCTCTTTATTGCTAGACTTAATAGAAGATAGCTACAGTCTCATCTGCTTCTGCAGTCAGTTCATTTTCATACAACTGATGCTCTCATTATGTAGACCAGGCTGGCCTGCAGCTTGCATGGATCTTTCTTTCTGTCTCCGCCTCCAAAATGTGAGATTATAAGCACATGACATCTCACTGACTGGTGTGTACTTGAAATATTTCTTTTACCCATATATGATTTGGAAACATCATGTCTTAATCATTTGAAAAGTACTAATATGGGTATCCCTCCAAATATGAATAGGTCATTATACTGTATCAAAAAGTTACATTTGCCCATATTATCACTAAACTCACCAAATCACTAAATTAAAAAAAAAAAATCTCAGTTGAATTAGGGGTATGATTCAGGGCCTTGTGCAAGCAAGGCAACTTATCTACCACAGAGTGATATCCATAGGCCTCCAGAGAAGTTTTTAAGTGCTATGAAGCTGTCATATGGCAAAGGATGTTTCACATATCTAAAATTTGCTTGTAAGTTTGAATCAGTTTTTCTTGAAAGATCAGGCTTACGTGGTTCGTTTCTGAGAGAATGTCTGCCTGAGTACCTAAGCTAGAATAAGTGCAGTCAGTCATTCTGAGCTAGTTCAACCTGAGACTCACAGGGTGCCTGTGTCTTACACCTGCTATGCTTCAGAAGGGCTTGGGTAGAATTCTTATTTTGTCACAGAATATTAAAATGACATGTACTTAAGTCATTCTGAGGGAACTGGCTCTTTTTAAATTTTTTTAAAAAATTATTTTTATTTTATGTGTATGTATGTATTGCCTGCATGGATGTAGATGCACCCATGTCATGCAATGCTTGAGGAGGTCAGAAGAGGGCATCAGATCCCCTGGAACTGGAGTTGTGGACAGTTGTTAGCTGCCATGTAGGTACTGAGTATTGAACCTGGGTTCTCTGCAAGAGCAGCCAGTGCTCTTAACCACTGAGCTGTCTCTCCAACCCCAAATGAGCTGTCTCTCCAACTCCAACTCTCTGGCACTAACTGTTCTCCTTGGCTTTTGCACAATCAGTCTATATGTCAGCATAGTGAATAATACCACTATTTTAGGATTGTGAGATTAGCTTTGACTTTGTGTACTCCTGAAAGGGCCCATGGACCAGCTTTGAGAACTGCTAGTATATAAAGTGAAATACATATGTAAGTTGCTCTGAGACCATTGTTTTATCTTCATCTGTTTCACCTGTGTGGAAAAGTTACCTGAAAAGCAGCAGGTTTTCAGGATGCTGATTCTGAAGGCAAGAGTTTATCAAGTCATTGTATGATTCAGTTGGGACTGGGGTGGGGTAAATATGTGTTAGGTACCTTCCTGAGATGATGGTCTAGTAAATACTCTTCAGTTCTAAAATAGCCTTTGCCCTTAGAAAACGGACCCTGTAATCAGCCTTGGCTGCACACACAAAGAAATGAAGGAGAAGTTAGCAGATAGGCATTTATTAAGCCATAGTCCTCCATATAGAACTCGTGTCAACTTCTGGGGCTGGGGCAAGTGTTTGAGTGATGATTTACAAAATAAAGGCATTGGCTTAAATGTTTAAGGTGTCATTCACCTCTGACTCTTCATGATTCTTTGATTACCAGTTAATTAGCAGGTAACCATTTGTTAATGCTGACTTCCCTTCTTCCTTTCTCCTTCCGTCTTCCCTTCCTCTTCCCCCCTGCCTTTTCCCCTTTCTTCCCCCCTTCCCCATATGTGGTCTCACTGTGTAACCTTGGCTGACGGGGGAAATGGGAACTCAAAAGAATTCCTGTCTGCCTTGCAAGTGCTGAGATTAGAGGCCAGTGTACCGCCACACCTGGCTGTTGCATTTGTTCTTTAAACTGAAGGATTGGATGTTTACTGTCATCATCTAGATAAAACATTGATGTTTTTGCAGTATTGGAAAATGAAATTCATAAAAGAGGAAGTAGAGGGGACTTGTAAATGGAGATGGCTTGTAGGAACAAGTAGGAATATATATGCAGAAGAAGTAGTTTAGGAGATTGGGGGATGAGCATCGGGGATATTTAATGGATTCCTAAGTTGAATCTTTGTACCTTTTACTAGCATAGCAGAGATGGAATATTTGGGTTTAGACATGATGCGACAGTCTGTAGGTTGGAAAGTCCTCCATTGGTAGACCCTGCTTTTGCCATGGGTTGTATGAGCTACTGAAAAAAGTCTCCCAAGTCCGAAGTGGATTTGAACATAAATTCTGTTGATTCAGAGCCTCTCTTTTCTCCATTAATTACATTTAGGCGGAGAATTGTACTTTGTTTTTGAAAGGGAAAACAGTTTTTAGTTAAGATATGTTATGATCTTCCTTGGCATTCTAAAAGAAAGTTGCTGTTCAGTAAGGAAAAAAACTGGCTTTCAAATCCTGGACTACTACCCAGCCTCCCGCCCAGTATCAGTGGCCTTTTTATTTTCACAACATAAGTCAGGGATCTGGTGAATCCTGAAAGGTGCAGTTAGACTCTTAAAAAGGAGAGAAGGCTCTTGTGATGCAATTTTGTGTTCAGGCAAATCAAATTGGAAGGATGGGAAAGCTGGTATTGTGGTAGTATTTAAGGCAAAAAGACTCCAGAGACAGTGTGGCTTTGGAAATATTTGACAACATTAGCAACATCAACTACTGACAAAAAAAAAAAACCACAAAAAAACAAATAAACAAAAAAAGAACCTCAACAACAACAGAAACTCTCTGGCAACTTTCACAGCTGTGCCTAGAGAAGCAGTCTCATCAGGATGTTCTCATAAGCTGTCGTCAGCTCTGCAGTAGCTGCACAAATCAGAAATGATATCTTCAGGCACTGCTGTCAAGTGTTATTCAAATAATACCAGCCTCGAATTTGAATAACAGTGGACATTTTGAATTAATTAATCAGATGAGATAGTCTAGGCCTTTTCTCATTAGTCTGTGGGTCAGGCTTGGGAAGATATATGTGTTGGTGATGATAAACTTGTCTTTAATCATGATTTATGAAGATTTAGGATTGTGTGTGATTTGTCAAAGGTTCTGGGAAAGACTGGTGCATATTTCACTACCTAATCTGAGATTGATTTTATGATGGTAAGAGATACCACACCACAGTTCAGATGTGTGGGAAGTGTAGGGAGACACAACATCTCAGGCTTTTTACTGGCTTATCTTTGCAACTGTCAAACACTGCTGTAAACTTTAACTGCTTGTAGTTAACAATTTCTGCTTTAATTATAGGCAGATTTTTTATTCTGTCCAAAGGGAGAAGTTCCACTGGTTATTTAGCTAAAATGCATACCAGAAATTATAACTATGACTTGGTATGAATCATAGTCAGGGTTGGTAAATTTCATGGGTTGGTCATGGTGAAATATAAAATTTCATGCCTTGTCAAAGATTAATAGAAAAATTTCATTAAAATGGTGCAAATAACAGAAGGACAAGTCAGGATACTTTCTTTTCATGTTACCTTCCCTCTTAGGACTAACTTTAGCAAAACTGTGGTGTAAAATAATAATTTTGTCAGTTATTCAGACAACACTAATAACCTTTTGTTAACGGAAATAATTCATGTAAACACATCTAGTACAGAGCCTGGTATGCGGTAGGTACTGAATTTTTGCAGATTGCCGTTTTCTGTGTACTATTCTTTTTCCTTTTGGTGATTAAGGTTCTGTTTGCTTTGTTTAACTTTTGCTTTGTTAAAAATATTTTAAATATTATTTATGTGTATGAGTGTATTGCCTGCATAGTACATCTGTGTTGTGCAATGTCTGTGTAAGTCATGGTATCAGATCCCTTGAAACTGGAGTTATGGAGAGTTGTTAACTGCTATGTGGGTGCTGAGAACTGAATCTGGTCGTCTCCAAGAGCAGCCAGTGCTCTTAACTGGTGAACCACCTCTCCAGCGTCTTACTTTTACTTCTTAAGAACTTAAGTTTTTAATACTACTGACCTTACCTTTTAAAAGAATTTATTATTATATATTTTTAAAAATTGTATGTGTATGAGTGTATTGCCTGCATGATGTAAGTACACTCATATAGTGAAATGCCTGCCCTCCGAGATCAGAAAAGGGTGTTGGATCCCCTGGAACTGGAGTTATGGCCAGTTGTTAGCTGCCTTATGGATGTGGAAATTGAACCTGGGTCCTCTGCAAGAGCAGCCAATGCTCTTAACTGCTGAGCCATCTCTCCAAACCTGACCTTAATTTCTTGAAGAATATTTATTTGGGGGAGAGGAAAGCAAGAGGGAGAGGCTACCATCTTAGCAGCTTGTATAAGTGGGGTCTAGTGTGATATCCTGGGTATGTTGTATCTAGTCATGGGATGTATGTGCTGGTAAGGGTGCAATGAATGGTGAATACATAGCAGCTTGAGTATTAACCTCTTAGTATTTGGGAATTGTACTCTGTAATTCTAAGTGGATCTTTTTGTATCAACTGCCTCCTGAGAGCAGTTATGTCTATAAATTGATTGTTTTTCTTTTTTCAAGCAAACTGAAATGCATGTTACATGAAATATTGAATAATAAGGTGGTTTTCAATCTTGTTATACAAACTTTAAAATTTACTTCTGTTTCCATTTTTAGGCAGAAGATTGACAGGTATTTTATTATTGGGGTGACTGGTCTGTTAATAAGCATTAGTTCTTTCTCGTGTTAGTGCTTGGGAACTGGATTCCTATGTCTATAGTGATGCCTGGCACATCTTAATGCAGTTGGAGGCAGACAGTTCTAATTGATGTTCACTTTGGGGAAGCACTTTCCAAATAATAAGATGTGTTGCCATTTGGAGAGAAGTAGTATTTAAGAGTAGTTGAGAAGCAGCTTGCTGCAGAACAACATGGCTTTCTGTAGATGGGGTTCCCTACTCAACTGCTACTTAATTGATTTGTAACCTTGGCAAGTTATCTAATCTTTCCTGAGCTTTGGTTTTCTTTCCCCTACAGTGAGGCCATTAATCCCTAGCTTTCAGGGTTGTGGTGAAGATTAGAGGAGAATGTGTGTATAATACCTAACAAGATGTTTGTATCTAATAGGTGCTTCATAAATTTCAGCTTTTGTTGTTATTTTATCTGTTCATTAATTTTTTGTAGAAACATTGAGGGGGCCAGGGATGGTGGCAAAGGTCTGTAATTCCAGCACTTGGGAGGTGGAGGCACTGGTGTCATGAATTCAAGGTCATTCTCTCTAGTACAAATGAGTTTGAGGTCACCGTGGCCCTCAGGAGACCCTGTCTCAAACCAAACCAAAACTATAGAAGAAATTTACTGAGGACTTGCAGAGTGTCAGTGATGATACAAAGCAAATGCTTTCTGTTAAGAAACAGGATGATCATATGGGTAGTGTCAGCTGAGAGTGAGAGGAGTGGGAGCCCAGATGGGCAGGGACACCAGTCACACCACTGAGGCCCTGACAGTCCAGAAGCGGGTAGGTCTTCAGTCTGGTTTGCGTAGCTTCTGATTGGTGCAAGCAAGGGATAAGAGGTCTAGATTTTCCACATTGTGCTGCAGTATACTTGCCAGTCAGAGATGTGGGTACTTGTAGTGTTTATTAGCAGGCTTTAAAAAAGTGCAGCAGTGGTTTTAAATAAAACTAAAAAGTGAGGATGATTAGATGATTGATGAATAATTTTATTTTCATTCACTTTGTGGTTTACTCCTATTTATCCTTCAGATTCTTGTTCTAGAAAATGTTTTTGAATTCTCATTTCTTTTTTATTTTATTACACTTTATTTATGTGTAGGTGTGTGTGCATGTGTGTGTGTGTACCATCACACTTGTGGAGGCCAGGGGTCAACTTTATGGAGTTGGTTCTCTCCTTCCATCTTTACATGGGTTCTAGGGATCAAACTCAGGTCATCAGGTTTGGAGCGAGCACTTTACCCAATGAGCCTCTGGTGGTCTACCCTCTCAGCTCTCTTCATTGTCTGTCTCATATGCCCCCAAAGCATCCTGTTCTTTCTTCTTTGTTATTGTCCTTATGATATTGTGTTTAAATTCTGTATTTAACTTTGCTTTGTTCTCAGTAAATTGTGAACTTTATCAGGGCAGAGATAAACTGTATTTTGTTTGCTGTTTGTCTCTTGGCACTATATCTTTATTGAAAGGAGCTAAGTGTGAGGAAGGAGAAAGTAAGAATCGGTTGTTTTTGGTAAAGGCGATGAGAGAGATGAAGAGTAGGGTTACAGGGTGGGGTGTTTATCACCCTCACTAGGCAATGTCACATGATTTTCTTAAGTATTTGTAACAACTTCTTCATATTAGCAGTATATATTTGTTTACTGCTTGAAGTTTTTTTTTTAATTATTTGAATAAGATTTAACAACTTAAAATTAACCATTTGAAGCCTGTAATTTGGTGTCATTTAGGCTATTCTTTACAGCCACTACTGCTCTCTAGTCCCAAAACATTCTCATCCCTCAAAAGCAGCCTTCTAGAACCTGTTCTTAAGATCTCTCTTCTCACTCCCTCCCAATCACTAATGTACTTCCTATTTGTATGTATTTATCTTTCATGTTGACGTCATATATGCAGATCATATGTGCTCTTTTGACTGACTTCTGCCAATTAGTAGTGCTTTTAAAGTTTTTTGCTCTAGCTTACATCAGTATTTCATTCATGTTTACTACAATTTATCAGTTGATAAATGGAATTTTTCTTTTTTTGATTCTTGTGTATAGTGCTGTTATTAACATCCATGTATACATGTTTTTTTCCATTATATGTTTTCAGTTCTTTGGTGTGTATATGTAGATATTGCTTCGTCATATGGTAATACTATTTACCTTTGTGTGTGTATGTGGTGCTGTGGATTGGACCCAGGGTCTTACACGCTGAGTCACATCCTTAAGCACTGTATTTAACTTTTTGAAGAAATGGCAAACTGTTTTCCACAGTGGGCATAACATTTTCTAGTCATACCTGCAGTGTACAGGGTTCCAGTTTTTCATCAGCACTTGTTATTTTCTAGTTTTCAAATTGTCATCCTAGTGGGCAGAAAGTGGTGTCTCCTGTGCTTTTCATTTGCATTTCCGTAATGGATGTGAGAAACTTTTGGAGTGCTTATTGGCCATTGGAGATGTCTGTGCAGATCTTTTCCCCATTCTCGATTGGCCCTTTGTTTTTTGTTGTTGTGTTCAGGCTCTCTTTGTTCTAGATCCATGCTCATGCGTATCAGATGAGAGGTGTGTGGTATGCAGATAGCATCTCCTACAGGTTATTCTGCTTTATTAATGTCTTCTGATGTACAAGTCTTTACTTTTTTTTTTTTTTGTCTTTCTGAAGCAGGGTCTCCCTGTTGTCCCGGTTGCCTGGAAGTCCCTATGTAGACCAGACTAGCCTCCAATTCCCTGAGATCCTGGGTCTTTATCTCCAAAGTACTGGAATTAAAGGCATGAGTCAATACACCTGGTTACCAGTATTTAATTGTTTGTGGTTTTGATATTTTATCTATGGATTCATTGACAAATTCAAAATCAGAAGACCTCCACTTTTTAAAGGTGTTATAGTTTTAGCTTTTATATTCATGGTTAATCCACTAAAGTTAATTTTTGAATATGGTGTGAATTAAGGGTTTAGTCGCATTCTTTATTTTTTGGTGTCTTTGAGACAGGGTTTCCTTGTAGCCCTGGTAGGTCTAGAACTTGGTATGTAGTCCAAGCCAGGCTCTAGTCTCACCTCTGCCTCTTGAGTGATTGAATTAAAGGTGTGTTCCACCACTCCTGGCTATTATTTATTACTTATTTATTTGTTTGTTTGTATGCCTGCATGTATATAAATGTACCAGGTGAGTGAAGTGCCCATGGTTGCCAGAAGGGGGTGTTGGATCCCTCGGAACTGGAGTTACAGATGGTTGTGAGCCACCATGTGGGTACTGGGCACAAACCCAGATCCTCTGCAGGAACTGCCAGTGGTCTTAACTGCTGAACCATCTCTCTAGCCCCATCAGCCTCTCTCTCTTTTCTGATATAGTGTCTTTCTATGTAGTCTAGGTTAGCTTTGAACTCTGCTATCCCTCAGCCCCTCCATTATAGAGCCACTCCTGACTCTATTTTAGCCCTTTTACTTCCCTAGTTAAGTTCTTCTCTAGGTATTTTATTCTATCGGTAGCTAAATTGACTTGTTTTCTTAATTTCATTGATGTGTTTATTGGTAGTATTTGGAAGACAACTAATTTTTATTTGTTGATCTTGTATCTTGTAACTACCCAGATTTGATTGACTCTAGTTTTTGTGTGTGCATAGTTTCTTTGGGTCATTATTCTATCTGCAAAGAGAGCTATCTTCACTTATTTTCTTGCTTCTCTGACCTGACTGAAACTTGTAGTACAGTGTTGAGTAGCAGTGGAGGAAACTGGTGTTCTTGTTGGTTTTGATCTCAGTGAAGGAGCTGAGCATGAAGGTAATGCAGGGTTTCTCATGAATACCTTTGACACAAGCAAGAAGTCCTCCTCTATTTCTAGTTTTCTGAGTTTTACAAAACATTTATTTTGTGTGTGTGTATATGTGTGTGTGTGTGTGTGTGAGTATGAATGTTTTGCCTGCATGTCTGTATGTGTGCCTGGTGCCATTAGTGGAGATTAAAAGATAGCGACTGAATCCAGAAGAGAGTGTCACATCCCCTTGGACCTGGAGTTACAGATGGTTGTTAGGTACCCTGTGTGTGGAACCAAACTCCATCTTTCTGCAGGAGCAGCCAGCATTCTTCAGCCCAGTTTTTTGTTTGTTTTTTGAGACAAGATCTCCCTGTAACTTTGACATCAGGCAGAGGAGACACTTAAGAGCATCACAAGTCTTTTCAAAGCACCTGTCTTGCCTTTCGAATGCTTGAGATTTTTTCCTAAATTCTATTTTTTTTCCCTCTTAAAAAATGATTCTAAATTCTGTATTATGAGTAGTGCTTTTGAAAGCTCTCTTTTCCTAAAGAGATGTTTTGCTCACTTTTTGCAGCCTTTTGCTCCAGGCAGCTCTCTGCTCCTTTACATGTTTTGGATGAATGTTCCATTTTTCTGTCTGAGTAACTTCTGTTTTAGGTGAAACAGACCCCAGCCTTTTATTTGTTCTTCAGACAGCTCCCAAGAGGTCAGACCAAACACTGTTCTGTGATCAGATCTGTTCTACTATCTTCTGAACCAGACAGAGGTCTGCATCCCACCCTGGACTCTCAGTATGATTTTTGAGGTGATTGCTGGCTAGGTAAAGTTGGGAGATTTGGAGTGAAAGTAGTAGAAATGCCATGAGCTAGCCTGTTGGGGTTTTTTTTTTTTTGGCCAGATTTTGTATGAATGTTCAATGTTCCTGTAAAAGGACTGGCCATGGGTGCTGCCTGCTGCATTTCCTCTTGTTCTTTTTCTTTTTCTTCAAGTAGCCCCAGCTGGAACTCACTGTGTAGACTAGCTGGCCTCTGTCTCAAGAGATCTGCCTGCCTTTACCTTCTGAGCACTGGGATTAAAAGGTGTGGGCCTGGCTCTTCCTGTTGTTCTTGAAAGGGCAGATCAGTTTTGAATATGTTGACTTTCGGAGCTTTGGGAAGGTCTGTATATTTTAGCAGTAGTTTGATCTGACTTTTTTTCACCTTAGGGAGAAGATCCAGAGCTACAGTTAAGGGCTGGAAAAAATGCAAGGGATTTGAATTAATGTGAGAAAGTGCCAGGATTTCCACCATCTATTCCACCTATAGTAGATGAGAACTAATGGTCACAGAGAATAATCCAAAACCCTGTGCTAAGTGAAAGTTAGGAAGTAGAGTTTCGAGGACTAGAAAGGTTATCTACCACTTAGAAGTACATCAGACAAACCCAGTGAGCTCCAAGGAAGCAGAGCTGTCTTTGTCCTAAACTGTTTCAGTAGAACAATGACATTTGAATGAGAAGAGGAAAGAAATTGGATGGTGATTTATTCACAGGTAATCTATGATGTAAAAAGATTTTTTCCCTTTATGTTGACATGAGGTTTGAATATTAGGTCTGGGATCAGAGAAAACTTGTAAGAGATTGGAATGAAAGACAGAGTGAAGTCTCAGAGGACGACTGAAAACTGTGAGTTAAGATTATAGGTAGAGTTGACTGGCAGGACATTATCTTTAAAAACTTCAAAAAATGATATGATTTTTGCACATATTTGTGGGGCACAATAGAATAATTTGGTATATGTCATAATATGTACTAATCCAGTTAAAGTTATTAGAATTTCATTTTTATGTGTTGGGAACATTCATACTCTTCTGGTTATTTTGAAACACATCATAAGTTGTTTTATGTGATAGCCACCGTATCATGCTGTACTGTCTGTAAGATGCAGTGAGATGAGACATGGGTAAGGTTGTAAAGTTTGAAAGTATGAAGTGGAAAACAGGGAAAGTGTGCTCAATGGAGTACATTTCTTTGATGACTAGAGAAGGTTATCTGTTGGTTAAGATTCAGGTGGGGCAAAGATAAGTTTGAGAGGAGTGATGAGAAGTCCTGAAATAGTTACTGAAGAGGGTGAGAGAATGCCCTGGCCAAGGGTAAGAAAATGCGACTGAGAATAACTTGAGGTTAGAGACTGAAATTGAAATTGTACTAGCATGACCAGTTGTGATTTCTCTAGTACGGTGACATGATTCTTAATTTCTCATGTCCTTGGATTTGCTTGAAGATGAGAGAAAAAAAGTTAGAGGATTGCAGGACTTCGTTGCAAGAATAACCAAGATGTTCTAGCCTATGATCCATTGTGAGAAAGGGGAAGAAGATGGCTGATAGTTATCCCTGTGGTAACTTCTCTGACACCTCCTGCTTTTACTGAAAATCAAGGTCAAGCAAGCTTTTGCTCATCTGCTCCACAGGAGGTCTCTGTCCTCCCTGAGCTTGCCTTAGGATACCTGCGTTATTGTTTGACAGGTTGTCCTAGTCAGACTCTCCCCTGGCATTTTCTTGGGATGCCTGGCTGAAAGTGTGGCAGGATACTTGGTGCCAGAAGCGAGAGTCCCTTGGCGCCTCCCCCCACACCCCCAACTGGGTCAGTGAAGAAACAATTGCAGAAGAGAAGATGGAGAACTATAAAGATTGGTTAGTTTAATCAGATTGTGAAACAGGTGGAGAAATGGGATGAGAAGATTGGCAGAATAAGACTGATTATAGATGAGGTATTTTAATTTCATCTCATGGATGAAGTGGTTCCAGGTGAAGGTTCATAACTTTGGGGGTGTGGCAAATGGAGCTACAGCTAAATTGAGGTCAGAGAACTAACTGTAGGGCTAGGTGTGTGGTAGATGTTTTAAAAAATGTTTTATTATTTTTGTTTGTGTGTGTATGAGTGTATTGCCTACATGTTTGTAAGTGCACCCATGTCATGCAGTGCTCTTGGAGGTCAGAAGAGGGCATTGACTCCCTTGGAACTGGAGTCATATGGTGAACTGTTGGTTGCTGGGAACCAAACCCAGATCCACTGCCAGTGTCCAGTACTTTTAACTGCTGAGGCATCTCTCCAGCCCCTTGTGGTTAAGTTTTTTATCTGCTTCTAGAAGCCATAGGCTATGACTTGAGATAGTGAAGACTTAAGTTTTGTGCCTACGTTTTTTTTTTTTTTTTTTCTGCTCTTTTGACACAGGGTCTCCTTGTAGCCCCAGCTGACCTGGAACTTGATCTCAATTGCATGTGCCACCATGCCCTGCTTGTGCTTACATTTTTAATGAATGTGATTCTTAATATTAGTTAAAGATTAATAGATGCTGCCTTGCTGAGTTAATTTTTCTCAGGTATTTAGTTACTTCCAGTGAAGATCAATCTATGATCAGTTTATTTGGAAATAAAGTTATTAATTTAGGAAAATGAATCTCATATAAGCACTGCTCATGCCACATATTTATTATAAAAACATGTACTCAGTGCCTCTTCTGGGCCTTGGAGTTGCTACTAGCTAGGGGAATAGGTAAACCTCTAAACAGACAAACACGATGAAGAGCTTAATGTTAGAGTAAGATAGTGGTCTATTGGGTATAGTCCCTTCATTCATAGGATGTATTTGTGGGATAGACCTGGAACTGTTAGAGCATCTACTTATATTTCTCCATTTCATTTTACGTACTTTTTGTATTTTTTTGAACACAAGTGATTTCAGACAACATAGAGCCATAACTCACATAAAAGCACCCATACATGGCATGTTATTTAAGAAATAAAATGTTATAGGTACAATTGAAAGTTTGCTGATCTTTTCCTAATCTCATTCCCTTTCCATTTTCTGCTTTATTTCGCATTGAATTTGTTGTTCATAATGCTCATGAATATGTTTTTGAATGCTTGGCCATCCCCAGCCCTCATATTTTCAACCTTATAAAATTGTTTCATAATTGTATGTGACCAAAATAACTGACAGAAACAACTTAAGGGAAGAAAGATTCATTTTGGTTTCAATCCATACAACATGTGCACTTTGCACAGCATGTGCTATCTGTCAGACAATTTCAACAAATACCACCTAAAACACCTCAGCCCAAACTGGAGACTATCGTATGTTATCAGTGCTAGTGTTACTGCTATCCAGGGTTTTTCTGCCCTCAGAAAGCAGAATCGTTTAATTATAGAAAACAAAGACTTCCAATATTTTCCTACTAGTTTTCTCAGCATGTAGATACCAAATTACTATCTTTTGATTGTAGTGTGGTTGAATATTTTATTTTAAAAATTGCTGTTTGAGTTGCTCTCCTGAGCTATATAAAATATCTGTAAGTGAATTCTGACTCAAGATCAAAACAGAATCTCCAACAATTTCTGAATGGCCCAGAAAGTATTTCTACTACTTATACTGTATATTCATGGAAATGACATTCTCAGCATTGACCACCGCAGAATCAAAACATGGAGCATGGTGGCTCACACTCATAAATCTAGCACTGAAGATGCTGAGGCAAGAGGATCATCACAAGTTCCAGGTCAACTTATCTCAAAAACAAAACAGTACACAACACTGAAGATGCACTATGTACTGGAGCATCAGATATTCAGCCAAGACTATACTCTTTATGTAAAAATAACAGGTATATCCACCTCACTATTATGTAAATTTTCTTTCATGTTTAATAAATGGAAAAATTATATACATACCAAAGAACTGATTTAAAATAAGTTTACTGGGGATTGGGGAGACAATTTCATCCATAAAATTCGTACCATGAAAGCACGAAGGACCTAAGTAAAAATCCCCAAGACCCATGTAAAATCTGGGTATGGCAGTGTGAACCTATAACCTCATTGCTGGGTAGGTAGAGCCAGTTCAGCTGGCTCCAGGGTCAATGAGAGACCATGCCAATAATAACAATAATAATGATGATGGAGAGTGATAGAGGGAATTATCTGAAGTGAACTCTGGCTTCCACCTATGCACACACAGTCAAGCACACCTGAACAACACATGTACACACACACATACAGTTAAAAATAGAAGCCCTCTTGTCATTTATTCTCGTGCTTGTCTTCTATGATGCTTTTCCTTTGCTGTAATTGTTCCTTACTCTTAGGGTTTGAGAACAGTAATCTACAAATTTATGTATCTCATATATATGAATATATATATTAACCTTTGTATATGAACATGCATGTATGAATATACATAATGTTCATGTACTACTTTTATTAGCTGCTACATGATACAAAACTGTAGTAAGATTCATTGCTAACAATGGTGACAAATTATAAGGTACACAATATTTATAGGTATATAATTAAATTATGAAAATTATTTTTATAACTTCAATCTTTTCTTTTTGTCAGACATTATATATAAGAGTTTAAAACCCAGAAAAATTAATTCTCCCACTTTTAAAATCATACTTTTTCTTTCTACAATTTTAAAGAATATTTTATTACTTTTATTTTTTTAAGTGTATGAGTATATTGCCTATAGGTAAGTGTCCTCATGTCATGCAGTGACCCTGGAGGTCAGAATAGGGTGTTGGATCCCCTGGAACTGGAGTTACAGACTGTTCCTGCCATGTGGGTGCTAAGAATCTGCAAGAACAGTCAGTGTTCTTAACCACTGAGCCATCTCTCCAGCTCCGCTTTGCAGATATCTTAGCACAAGAGCTGGGAATATAGCTAAGTGATAGAGCACTTGCCTAGCATGCATGAGGCCCTAGGTTCAATTCCCAGCAGTGCAAAAAGATATCTTTTATTTATTTTTATTTTATGTATATGAGTGTTTTGCCTGCATGTATGTAAGAGCACCCGAGGATGCAGTGTCCTTAGAGGCCAGAAAGGGCATCAGATCACCTGGAACTGGAGCTTCGGATGTGTGTCAGCCATCATGTGGGTTCTGGGATCCTCATTATGTCCTCTGTGAGAGCGGCCTGTCTCTGCAGCAGCAGAAACAAAACTCTTAAAGCAATCTGTCAATTTCCCATAAGCACACAAGCTGGCAATCTATGGAAACAAACCCAGAACTCCAGCTCTTCTCAGTGCTCTTAACAAGCCTCTAAAACATACATCATTGATGTGGATTTCTACTTTAAACATTAGTCAAGTTTCCTTAATAAGAGCGACTTTAGAATAGCCACCTGAAGAAGAGATTTCCCAGCCATCTATTAGTCTGGTGAGTACCCTATCTTCTCAAATGATACACAACCCCCAAATAACCCAACCTCCCTAGTCATGTGCTTATGTAAATAACCCCCCACCATCACATGCTTATGTAATCCCCTCCCCTTGGGCACAGAATGGACTTAATGACTCAATTCTACCAAAAAAGTGCACAGCAGACTTTATAGGGTTTGAGATCAGAGAACAACACACTCTGACTTCCACTCTGAGCTTGCTCTTTCATTCACTTGTTCACTCACTCCAAGGGAAGCCAGCAGCCATGCTGCAAGCTGCTCTATAGAGAGGCCACGTAGTAAAAAGCTGGTGTTTCTGGCCATCTGCAAGAAGCTCGACCTACTAATAGCCAGATGAATGAGCAGGGAGGCAAATCTCCTAAGGCTTGACACAACTGTAACCTGCTGACACCTGCTTATAATCTTGTGGGAACCAACACAGAGACATGTAGTTAAACTATACGTAGATAATTAGCCCACAGGAAAACTGTGAGATGAAAGTGCTTACTATTTGAAACTGTTAGATGTGGGGGGTGATTTGTTTTGCAATAATGCATGACTAATTTCAAAAAGCTGGGTGTAGTGGCACATACCTTTAATGTCAGCAGAAGCAGGTGGATCTCTGAGAGATCAAGGCCAGCCTGGAAAAACATAACAAGTTCTAGGCCAGCTGGGGATACCCAAAAGACCTTGTCCCCAAAACAAAAAACAAACAAAAAAAGAATTAAGAAATTACACAACACTTGATGGATACTGTATAACCAGGAAAAAATCAGTGAATTTTGGCTAAATACATCAATATTGGATATTCAGAATTGTATGTTTAGCACCAAGGCTGCAGTGCAGTGAAGCCGAAGACCTCAGATTAATTACTTGTTAGATTTTAAATTTAAGTTTTAGTCATTGCATGCTCAGAAATCATTTACTATTGCCAGTTTCATGCCCCATATTTAGTTATGTGATCACACACGTGGATATGACCCAGGGTTTAAGTTTGTCCCTGTACTCAGCCTTTAAAAGTGCATAGTATTCTTGAAGAGGACCCAAGTTTGGTTCCCAGCATCCATGCCAGGCAGCTCACAGCCACGTGTAACTCCAGCTCCAGAGGATCTGTTGCCCTGTGGCCTCGGAGGTCACTGGTGCAAGTGTGCACACAGACACACATACACATATATAAACGAAATATTAAAAAAAGAGAAGCTATGCCTTGGTTCACTGATTAGAAACTGGCTCCTTGGCCTCAAGGGGTCCTATCCTTCATGTGGAGGCTCCAAAGCCAGCCTCCAGTTACAGCTTGCAAAGGGAAACAATGGTTTCTTGTAAAGAATTGCACACCATTGTTTTGCTTCTTCACAAACACATTAATGAGAATGTATAATTTTTATTTTTGCTGTTTAAACAGCTTTATTGAGCCGTACTTCATTTATAATAAACTGTACATACTTTACCGTTTGCTAAGTTCTGGCATACGGTTTAGGAGAGGGAACAGCAGCCCCGAGTTTCTTTGTACCCATTGCATGAATTTTTGAAATACAGTACATTATGCTAAAATGTATGCAATAAAACCATTTTTGCAGGGAATTTAGTGAGTGATCACATTTTAAAAGTTTTCTATTATAGATTTAAAAACATAGAGAATAATATTGTGCATACTATATAAATAGTGTGAATCTAGTCACCACATGAATGTGTGGTAGCATTTTAATTGTATTATCACATGTTTATAATTTTTGCTGTTTTTACATATATAATGTTCTTTTTTGCAAAAGACTATATTATGTATATTCTTTGTTTTACAAATGAGGATATTAAAGTGTGGTGCTATAGAACCACTGGGGAAAATGTGTAAATTACAGGAATGTAGTAGGAAAAACTTAAAAATGTCTTCTGTAGAGTATCTGGCAGGATGGCCGTGATACTTATTAGAAGTATAGATTCTCCTGCTATATCCCAGACCTTTGGAATCAGAACTTGTATCTTCACAAGTTTCTCAGACAGTGTCTTAGTTTGCTTCCAGTTGCTCTGATAAAGACACCGACCAAAACCAACTTGGGGAGGAAAGGGTTTATTTCATCTTATATCTCCAGGTCACAGTTCATCACTGAGAGAACTCAGGGCAGGAACACTGTTTACTGACTTAGTCCCTGGCCCGTGCTCAGCCTGATTTCTTACACAACACAGGACCACCTACCTAGGGGTGACACTGCCCACAGTGAGCTGGGCTCTCCTATATCACTTAACAAGAAAATATCCCACAGACATGGCCACAGTTCAGTCCAATGGAGGCAATTCCCAAATGAGATACTCTTTACCCTGTGTGTCTAGTTGACAACTAAAGCTATCCAGCATAGACAGTCCTATGCATACTACTGTTTGGATAGCAATGAAGTTTTAGAATAAAAATATCTTTTAAAAGCAAGGTAGGGGAATGATGAAAGATTAGAAACTTGACATTATTGTGGCTCAGTTTCTGCTACTGAATGATGCCATAGATAGCAGTATGAGAGTATTTTAGCTTTCCCCACACCACTGTTTCCAAGTTATTAAATGATTTTGATGGCTCAGTAGTTAAGAGTACTTGCTGCTCTTGCAAGGGGACCTAAGTTCATTTCCCCGCACATGGCGAGCTACTTTTAACTGCTTCTAACCTCAGCTCCATGGGATCTAATGCCTTCTTGTGGCTTCTGCAGGCACCTGTAAACATATGACATACACTTGCTCAGACTTGTATAGAGATAAATAAATAAAAGTAAATCTTAGAAAAAAGATTCTGGGGCCAAAATAGCATAATAGGTACCTTAAAGTATAACATCTAGTTATGCTCTTACCTAAGATTATGTTTAATCTGTGAAAAAAAGGTAGAGCCCTTTGTTATTTTTATTTTGTTTTCTCTTTGAGACAGGGTCTCCCTGTAGCCCCAGTTATTCTAGGACTTTATATATAGACCAGACTGTCCCACACCTCGGAGAAATCCTCCTGTCTCTGCATCCCGAGTGCTGGGATTAAAGGCATGCATCACCCTTCTCAGCTTGTTATTTTTAAAGTAGCTCCACAAGTTAATAAAGCAAAGCAAAATCCGTAGTTTCTTTTCTTACCCCCACCCTCATCCCAAAGGCAAGACTGAGCAACCAAATGCAGAACTGAATACTGTTCAATGTGTATACCAAGGGAAGACCTCATGTTGTATTAAATCTAGCTGGCTAAAAAACCTTTCCATTAGCCTCTTCCTAATGTTTGCACTGAATGAGCCATTATGTTCTGAAGACAGCTCTGAGTGAATTCAGTATTGATGTGTATACTTCCCAACTTTGCTGCCTCTGGCAGAACAGTCTTTTACTAATGGCCATGTACAACAGCAGCTACTGGCTTCACCCTTTCTCTAAGAAGCTGTTTCTATAATCATGTCTCTTGTATGTGTGGGTCTTATTATAATTTCATTCCTTGTTCCCATGCTCCAGAAATGGTTTCCAGATGAATGTTACTTGTTCATGCAAACCCTTACTGTATGTTCTCAGGTAAAGCCCTGCACAGGATTGACATGAACTCTGAGATGCATTGTAATAAAATTTTAGCATCTTTTAAAAATTATTTTTTATTTAAAAAATATTTATTTATTTCATTTTATGTGTATGAGTGTATTGCCTGCATGTATGCACCTGTGTCAGGCAGTGTTCTCATAGGTCAGAAGAGGGCATCAGATCTCCTGGAACTGGAGTTACGAATGATTGTTAGCCCCCTTGTGGGTGCTGGGAATCAAACCTGGGTCCTATGCAAGAACGATCAGTGCTCTTAACTGCTGAACCATTTTTCTAGCCCCAGATTTTAGCATCTTAACAAAGAAGTGTCAATACTGTTCTTCTTATTTGTAATGTTTGCATGTAATACCTAGCTGGTCTATTTACACACCTTTCCAGAGGGAGGTAAAGTTATTTTTTTTTTAAGTGCTGTAATCTTTCAAATCAAAGTATGTGCTCTAGTTTCTGGTAAGTAACTTTTTACAGTTCAGTTTTACGGTGTCAGTGGATCCTTGAGTTCTGATATGTTCTCAGTCAAATACTAATGTATAACATAGATGCTTCAGTGGCTCCATGGTGCCTTATTGGGTCCAAAGGAGCCCATGTATCAGATCTTGCTGTATATTAATAGAGGGCTTTATGTAGTGGAACTATTTCATTGATATTGTCAGATAGGGCCATTAATATCAATATAATCTCCATTTGGATACCAATGAGACATTTCAAAATAAATGTAAAAATTAAAATAAACCTTTAGTATATGAGACATGGAAATGTTAATATTCAGATTTTCTGTTATCGCTCTGTGGCTCCTCTGTTATCAGTATTTTGAATAGTCTTCAGTTGATTTCAATGTCTAGCTTGTTCTTTTATAAAGTATTCTGTATGCCCATTAAAATTTTTTGATTTTATAATTAATATGTAGTAAAAATATCACTAGTATGGAAATAACTCAAAACTGGAAATTGGACTTGGCCTATATTCTGTTCACTTCCCAGGGTTAAAGTTGAGAGGCACAGAGTAGATCTCTACCTTTCTTGTATTTAGCGTTCTTGATGATTTGAAACCATAACAGTTAATATGCTTTAGCCTTTGCTTTTACAGATGAGAAATGGATCTTATACTTATATCACCAGGTTTCAAAACTATTTCCACTAAGTGGGATGGTTTACTACCTCAGGGGTAGTGCATTAAGCCTATTGCTCTTGAGAATCCATTTTCATCTCTTCTCACCAATTGATGGGACAGATATGACAAGCCTTTAAAGTTGAGTGGAAATTTTCTGTGGGGCGGGCTGTTGTATTAAATTGTTCCTTACCACCACCATGGATGTTGTAAAGACTTGTGAGTGGGTAGCCTATGGCTAAGAAAAGAGATATATTGTCTGCACTACAGAGGCTGTAAGGTCTGAAATATAGGGAATAGTTTTCTTCCTATCTGCTGACTCTTTCATTCTCCTTTAAATCATGTGTTGAGTCCATGCACTCAAAAGAGGTTTTGTTGATTAAATGTTACCAGGAAGCATTAGCCAAGTTCTTAATTGTGTATAATGCTTTGAGAGACTTGGTTTAAAGATAATTGTGTGGAATCATTATACATACAGTTACCAATTTGTATCAATTTATATACTCATATAGGAAAAAGTAGATTTAGAGTATTTGTTGATTGTTATTTGTAAGGGTTGGAATTACCTAATTAATGTGGTGACCATATCTGAATTCTTCTTGGTTTTAAACATCCTATTGTTTGTATGGTAATGGTCATTCATTTTTCTAATGTTTTTATTATTTTTATTCATAGAATTGTAATACAACTAAGAAGAATGTTAAAGAACATCAATATATTAATGTCAAAAGAAAAAAATACACAGAAGTTTTGAAACAAGATAATCATCACCTAAAGAGCTTGCATTCTATTTTAATAACTTATTTGGAATAAAAAATAGAGTTTTGAAATGAGGCAGATATTTTAATTCAATTAGGTATATGCTTTAAAAGACACTGAAGGCACAAGGGTTCTTTCTGGTTCTACTTCTCTCAATGAACTTACTTTAGTTTTCAGAATGTCCCTGTTAAAGTTTTAAATAACTTGTAGATTTGGTTTCTGTTTACTTCTACTCAAGGTGAGATTATTTAATTAGAAAACCAGAGCAACATACTTACCCATGTTTGTTATAGAAGTTCCTTTAAAAAACCTAGAAGTTATTGTGTGTATTTAAAGAATTCAGCCATATATATTAGCTAACATATAAATGGTAGAATTATTATTGGCACATATTAGCATATCCATCTTACCCAGTTAGCTATTCCTTCCATCATGCTAGAGCAGCTATAATTTTCTAACAGCAAAAATACTGACTACAGTATTATTAATTGTAGTCCTTTCCTTGGTTTCTTTCCCTTTTAGTGCGTGAGGCAAGTGCTCTACCCCTGAGCTACATCCTTAGCCTTATAGCCTTCATTTTGTACATGAGATCAATAGATTAGTGTGTTTTATGTATCTACTGATGAAGGTTCTTATGAAAAACTTACCATGCTTTCTTCTCCCGGTGTAAAAGTTCACAAACAAAGCATTAACAGAAACACGTGTGTTTATAGAGATACTCCTCCAGAATGTGAATCCAGACATGAAGTTACTTTTATTTACAGACTCTGAGAGAAACAGCAACCACTTTGAATTTTGTGGCCCTGCTGATTTCACACATTTCTTTGTGACTTTTTGCAATATATTTCTGGGGAACAAAGTTCAGTGTAGTCTAGATGCATGTATATGCTCCTACATATAAATCAAACATTTTAATCCGTTATTACTTGAGTTAATAACAAATAGTCCTCTGTCAATGAACCAAAAAGGTACAAAGTTCACAGTAATTCTCAGATAGCTTAGTAATTATACAGACAGTTTGTTGTTAGAAAAGCTGTTAAAATCTAGAATTATGAAATATGCTGATGGTTATTTTACTCCCATGGACTTTTGGAGATTGTTAGTAAATTTGTCTATAATTATACACAAAATCTCAGAGTCTTCATTAATGAAATTTATACTGTAAGCCAGAATTATTACACATGAGCTCTACTGGCTTCTTGCTGTCCTTTTTCCTCCAAGTTCTTGGTTACCCTTGGTATTGGTTGTTAGACCCATGCTAAGCCTTCTTTTCTGTCTTCTTTTAGTCCTTATCTTCCCATTTGTTTGGAGGAAAAGCATATAGAGTAGTACAGTGACTATTTTGAATTCCATTTTTCTTTTTAAAATACTGGGGCAGGGTCTCATGTAGCCCGGGCTGGTCTTGAACCCTCTGTGTAGCTGAGGATGACCTTTAGCTTCTGATTCTCCTCTTTCTTCCTCCAGAGTGTTAGGATTCCAGGTGTCCAGCTCCACATAGATTTAATGTGGTGCTGGCATCAAGATTGGGGTTTTGTGCATGCAAGGCAAGTTCTCTACCAACTGAGCTGCATGTCCAGCCTCTTTTCTTGAATTTTCAGAAATTAATTCTGAGAAAGGATCTCCCTGTAGCCCCAGGAATACAAGTGTCCCCAAGTGGCCTGGAACTTGCTATATATGCCAGACTGGCCTCTATCTTACAGATATTGGCCTGTCTCTGCCTCCAGAGGGCTGGGGTTAAGGGCATGTACCACCACCCACAGGACATCACAGATTTATAAGAAAACGGTGAATTGGTTGTGATGGCAACAAAAGAGCCACTTGGATAATGAGGGAAAACCGAACTAAAGCTGGTTATGGGTTTTGTCTCAAATTTCTTATGGAATCAGGTAGTGTGTAGTTACTAGGTGTGTACTTTGGTGGGACCTGTTTTGCTTCAGAAAATTGGGAGTTCTTATACTGTAGTGTTGAACCAGAAAACCGGGCTTTGATGGATTATTCTTATACCTTAAGTTTTGTGTTCTAACAGTCATTGTGCTCAATAGAGAGTTTTTGTATTATATTTAGTTGCATATGACATGGACATTTCTAGATGTCAGCGCTTCTGTCATTAACACAAATCTCTCAACCAGCATCATGTACAAATCTCTCAACCAGCATCATGTACTGCCTCAGTGAAGCATAACTGTTTAGAATGTCTTGTTGTGGAGACTTTTTTTTTTGAGACAGGATTTCCCTGTAGCCCCAGCTGGCCTGGAACTCACTATGTAGACTAGGTTGGCCTTGAACTCACAAAGATGGGCCTGCTTCTGCTTCCTGAGTGCTGGGATTAAAGGTGTGGGCCACAACACCCAGCTAGGGACAAGGTTAAAGCTTCATATGGTGTTTACCAATGTTGACATTTCAGTGTGTAACTTGTATCTTTCCATTTGAAAGTTTAGCAGAAACACTAATCAAGAGCACTAGGAATTCATTTGTAGTTAAAGTTACTCTATCTCTCATGATGTCACAAAACTAGGCATTGGATGAATATGTTAAATTGAAGAGTAGCTACATCCATTTCCTTATAAGGTAGATAAAAAATATATATTAGGTTAATGTGAACAATAAAACACCTTGCAGATGGTTTCATGTTAAAGTACCCTCTCTTTTCAGACTACAGGTTGCTAATTTAGGCTTCACATCTTTATTCAACAAAATTCTGTTGGTGTGTCTGTCTACACAAAATATAGCAGTGTTTATTCTGGTGCAGGAGAAAATTTCATACTATTTTTCTGTTTTTCTTCTCTTTCTCTCATGCAACTTTGGGAATATCCAAGTAGAATGATTTCCTTTGGACATTAACATATGATTTCCAAATGTTTTGATATATTTGTTACCTTAATTTTCTCCATTGTTAACAAAAGACGGTAATATTACAAACACATTTTCACATAAGACAATACTGTTCCCAATAAAGATTTGATACAGACATTCTTTATACCTTTTCTCACAATAAAATTAGCGATGTATGATATTGTGGGATGCTTTCTCACATTCCGCCTTGTTCTGTCTTAGGTAAATCTCCAGCATTTCCTCTTGTTGCCTGTATACATTCTTCAAAATGACCTCTTCCTCACTTTTAAAAAAAATTGTATATTAAGTGTGTATCTGTATATGTAAGCACATCCTGTTTCTTTTTCTGAATCATTTGTGGATTTCAGAAATGATAGTCTATTAACATCAACAACTTCAGTATTTATTTTCTAAAGTTAGGAAAATCTGCTTTTATAACCATAACAAAATTGATTAAGTACTGTTAGCTAATCTGTAGATCTCATTTCAGCAAGCTTCTCACTAATATGTTTTAGAGAAAAAGGGAAAAAATTATTATCCAGGATTCAAAATATGAGTGTGAATTATATTTAGTTTTTATGCCTTTTTGTCTTTTTTACTGTGGAACATTTTCTTAACCCATCCCTGTTTTTTATGATACTGACATTTTTAAAGGATATATGTGATTTTGTAGAATATTTTTTGAATTCAGGATTTTCTTATAATTGGATTGAGGTTACTCTCTTTTGACGGGATTGTCACAGAGCTGACTTTATTTTTATACACACACAGAGTCTTGCTATGATACCTAGATTGGCCTAGAACTCATATTCTTCCTTCCTTAGCTTCCTGAGTACTGAGTTACACTTGGGAACCATTAGGTCTGGCTTTGGTGTGTATATTTCTTTTGTTTGTTATATTTTATGTGTATTGAGTGTTTTGCCTACAGGTATGTAAGTGTACCATGTGCATACAGCACCCACAGAAGCCAGAAGAGGGCATTGGATCCATCCAGGCCAGGAGGTACTGGGAACTGAACCCAGGTCTTCTGCAAGAGCAGCAAGTACTCCTAACCACTGAGCTGTCTCTTCAGCTGGTCTATATATTTGTTTTAAGAATTTAGCTTATCAAAATTGGAGAAGATCTTAAATGTCACGAACTGTGTAAGGTAACGAATCTCCCAGCTCTCTTGGCTAATCTGGCTGTGTGTCTTCCTATGATGTATGCATGTTGCTATTTACTATGGGGTATGGAAGGATTAGCAGGCACCAGAGTTAATGTTTAATCTCTTCTGTATCATCTTTACTAAGTGGTGATTTAATCTGGTCTTTTATTTAGCCACTTTGGATGGATTTTTCAAAGGAAATAGTTCTTTGAAGAGGTATCATTTGAGATTTCAGGGGAAGATGAACAGATTTCAACAGTTTTGGGGCATTCTAAGAAGAGAGTGTGACAAAGGCCTAGGCCTGTGTATAGAAAGGGTTTGTATGGTTTTATGTGTGTGTCTGTGTGTGTGTGTGTGTGTGTGTGTAAATGTTTGGAAGCATGACTTGGTGGTACAGACTGTAATCTCAGCATTCAGGAGGCTGCAAGAGGCAAGTCTCAAGCTCAAGGCCTGTCTGGACAACTTAGTGAGGTCCTATCTCAAAAAGAGAGGCTGGGGATGATGCTTAGTAGTAAAGTACTTGCTAACATGCATAAGAGCCTTAGGTTTAACCACGCTACAGAGGGAAAAAAATTCTTGGAGAAAAATAAAGTCAGAAAAGGACATAGAAAGTACTGGAGGAATGGAACAGAAATAAAGATTTTTAGATAAGTAGCTGGAGGTAGACCCTTATTTGAGTTCACACATCTGAAGAAAGTGATGAAATGGCAATAACACAGATGTCAGTGAAGGAACATTCTAGGCAGAAGCAAAGGCAAATGGAATATCTGTAGTAGGAGTGGGCCTAGCATGTTAGAAGAACAATGAAGTGACCCCAAAGGGTAGAGGGACAAAATCAGGACCATTTGTTACTGTAACAAAATACTTGAGACTGGGAAGTTTAAAAACAACCAGTGTATTTCTTACAGTTCTTGAGACTAGGACATCTAAGATCACAATGTAGTCAGGTTTACTGTTTGGCCCATGCACAGGGTCTGCTGTGAAGATGGCATTTTGAATGCTGTCTTCATATGGCAGAAGGTCAAAAAGACTTTAAAAAGAGAGCCTTGCTGATTCCTTCAGACCCCCTTTTTAAGGGTGCTAACCATTCATGAGGTTTGAGCCTTACAAGCTCTTCCTAGAGATCAGACTTCTTACTACTAATGCTTTGGGGATCAGGTTTCACCATGAATTTTGAAGGGATGCAAACAATTCAAACCATAGCAGCACATATGGAAGGAAACCACAGATTTCTAGACTTACCCAGCTTCCTATTCAGAATTTCCATTTGGGTATTTAGTAACTAGCTACGATCAGCACATACAAAATGGAATTTCTGATGTTCTCTGCAAACCTTTCTTCTTTCATTGTGAGCCAACATTGCTCACAGTAGTTCAGGACAGAAATGTTAGAGTTGTCTCGTCTATCTTCTTGCACCCTACATATATTTCATTGCTAAGTCTTTAACTAGAATCCAGAGGGCATATAAATAAAGACACCCCTGCAGCAATGTGTATAATTAGCACTCATTTTTTGATTTCTAATGCCATTTCCCCCAAAAACGAACAGTGTTCTTTGGATAAAGAAATGATACCAAGATTGGAGCAGTATAGGCACAGAATGATTCTGAAGCATCTTAAAATGTTGGAGTGTTCGAAAGCATTGAAAACAATGTTGGAACTTGTCACAAAGACATAGGAGCCAGCTTGAAGAGCTTTCACTAGCAATTCTGGGCTAATTTGAATACTAAAACATGTACAACAATGACTTTTAATAGGAATTCATGGGTCCATACTGATAAAAGAGAGAGAGATAAATGAGTTAGAGAGAAAGAAGAACTCTTATAGTAGAAAACTGAGTCCAACTTGAAAGTGGGGTTGGAAACCCTCAGTTTGCAGTCATCATGGTAAAGATCAGGTTAGGCAAGAGTTGTTAACATATTCCAGATCAAGGGGGAAATTGGTTTATTTATCTATATTTTTTAAAAATTAAAAAGATTTAAAATTAAAGATTTCATTTTTAATTATGTGTATATGAGTGTGTCTGTGTGTAGGTCTGTGCAAGAGAATGCAGGTGTCTTTGGAGGCCCAAAGCATGGATCCCCAAAGAGCTGGAGTTACAGGTGATTGTGAACAGCCCAATGTGGTAGCTGAGGTTCAGGTTTTCTAGAAGAGCAAGAACAATTGCTGAGCCATCTCTTCAGCCCTCAAGGGGGAATTTTGGTTAGACGTAGACTATGAGGTTTGAATGTACATTCCCAGAATTGCTTATTAGTTGCAAGGGAGAAAAATAACAGTGATAGGACAGAGGAGAAATCAGACAACACCTTGACCAGGTGATTAACAGCACCAGTGAGGGACATATGGGCATTCTGTCTCTCTAAATGTGATACCCCGAGGAGCTCTCACCGTCAGCTGTACATCACTGAGGGTATAGAATAGCAAAACCCCAAACTCAAGCTGGGAATCCAAAGTGAGAAGGGATATATTATTTTTCAAAATGTCAGTGCTACAAATTTTCTAGAAGTGTTCCATATTAAAGTTGTCAAAGTGATTGACAGTTAAAGGCAATATCTGATCTTAGACTAGATCCTGAACTGGAAGGCATAAAATGCTAGGATGATTGGGTTAGTTAACAAAACTGGAGTACAAATAGCAGTTAAGATAAAAGTTTTATGTCATATACATTTACTGAGGTTAATTCTACCATGATTAATAAAATACTATATTTTTTAGGAAATCTGAAATATTTAGTAGAAAAGAACCATGATGTAGTCAGTCAAATGTTTCAAACAAATTTTATGCATATAAATACATATGTACACACACACACACACGCACACGCACATCCATTGTATATACTTCATAGGCGAACTGTTGCTAGTAGGCAATAGGTGAAGTGTGCATGAATGCTTTTTGTCCTAGGTTATTTTGACACAAAAAATGAAATGAAATTATTAAAATAAAAACATAAGTCAGGCATGATAGTGCATGTCTGTTCTTGGACTTAGGAGGCAAAGGTAGAAATATTATCACCATAGCCTGGATTACATAGCAAGACTGTCTCAAAAAACAAAACCCCACAAAGACAAAAACTAAAATAAACACCATAACCCTAATTATCACTTCTTCCTTGCTTTGCTTTGACAGATAACAATTCTGCCTCACTCAGGTTGCCACAGTAGCTTCCCATCACGATCTGTCTGCTGCTCCATTGCTCTGTGGTCATTTCTTCATACAACTGCCAAATAAATTCTCTTAACATGTAAGTCAGATGATGTCACTGTTCTTGTGGCTGACCATTCATCTGGGGTTTGCGAGGCCCATATGCTCTGGTCCCACTTCAGCGTCTGTGATATTATCCTTCCATCATTCTGTGTTACTCTTTCACTCCTGCTTAACAGGCATGCGTGTTCCTGCAGGAGGCCAAGCACACTCTCCTTTCAGGGGCCACATAAACTTGTTCTTCTTCCTCTGTCCACCTGTCTGAACAGTATTTGCTTAGATCTCTGAGGAGCTTCCTCTCTCCTTCCACTGGCCTCTGCCCAATTCTGTTTTTAGAGAGGCTGTTCCCTAAATAAAATAATATTTCTCAACAAATCCCTTTCCTGTTTTACTACTTTTCTAACCCTAACTCCCTCTTTTTTTTTTTTTGTCTTTTTGAGACAGGGTCTTCCTGTAGCCCCAGCAGGACTGAAACTTGCTGTGTAAACTATGCTAGTCTCTATCTTGGAGAGGTCCTCCTGCCTTGGCCTCCCAAGTGCTGGGATTAGAGTTGTGCACCACCGCACTTGGCATAACCCTAACTCTTTTAGAATTCGAGCTCCTTGAAAGGTGTGCTTTGCTTTGTTAACTGCTCCATCCCCAGGGTATAGTATAGCCCTTGATGTAATAGTCTTGCGGTAAATTATTGAGAGTGGGAGCATATTTAATTTGAGACACTTGAAAACCCAGTGAAAATGTATGTGTATGAGAGAGGGAGAGGGAGAGGTAGAAAGAGAGAAAGATTTTCTTTGGTTTTAGTAGTCGTCACTCTGGGGTAATGGAGATAAGTCACCCTCACCCTGTGGTTTGGTTTGGGAGATAGCTAGCTACCAGTTCATTGGCCTAACATCAGGAGAGAAGGTTACAGAGGTGTGTAAGCCTGCCTTCCAGTGTTCTTGAAGCAAAGTGGTGCTGTGGTCTTAATGTCTAATGTGCTACCTTCCCTTCTTTAATGTGTGGTAGTATAGTTTCATCAAGGAGTAGAAGAAGACAAGTGTGTTTGTTCCATCAATAGAGGTGACTCTTACTGGAAGCTAGGATAACTTGGAAGACTGCTGCTTCATCTCTGTAATATTAGGAAGCTGGTGGGCACCGAGTCCTTTGCTCCCATTAAGTCACAGCTTTCAGTCCAAAGGAAAACTTCTCAAACCATAGTTCTTAGTCATTAGCCACCTGTACATTGAGTACTTAAAATGTGGCTTGTTTGAATTTTGACAGTCATTGATGTAAGATACATGCGTTTTTATACATCACAGGTGTATGAACACTGAAGATTTTGGAGTCTGCAAGTTAGCAGTAATCCATGGAGTCTTAAATATTGACTATATATTAAAATGATGTTATAAATATACTAGATTATAGTTTAATAAAGTCTATTTTATATATATATTAAAATGTGGCTTCTAAAAATGTAGAATTGTTAAAGAAATATGGCTTGCATTACAATTGTTTTAAACAGCATTGCTAAAGAGGTAACCCCTAAGGCAAATAAATGTATATGTCAGAAGGGATCCTGAACCCTAGAAATTCAAGTGCATCAAAGTTAACAGGTTGTACCACCACATTTTCCCAGTAATGGTAGTTTTGAACAGTTGTTTTTCTTAAAAGATGTATTTATTATTCTTTGTTAGGTGTTTGTGGGGGTATTTACACATGAGTACAATGCTTGCAATGCCAGAGGCATCAGATTGCCTTGGAACCTGAGTTATGTGAGGTTGTGTGCTGTCTGATGTTTGTGTTGGGAATCAAGCTCTGGTCCTCTGGAGCAGTATGTGCTCTTAATCACTGAGCCATCTCAGAAGCCTCCAGTTGTTACTCTTGTTCACTTTTTTAGTTTGTAGATTTGAACTTGCCAGCTTATTCCACCTACTCTTTTTTTGAGGGCAAAACTGTTATTAAAAGTTTAGAATGATGAGAATGGAGCCAGATTTTCCTACATGGTGTAGTTTTATTTGAAATTACTGCCATACACTAAGTTTGTTTTTTAGAGGCACAGTCTCTTTATGTAGACCAGGCTATACTCAACAGAAATCTGCTTGCATTTGCCTGGTGCTAAGATTAAAGATGTGTGCCACCATACCTGGCCTTGTAGTTTAAATGGAATCTAAGAATTTTTAATCTAATTGTTTCAGAGGATATAGATAGCCTGAAGGTGTTATTCTTTTATGATACAAGCATTTCTAGTGGCCTGCCCACAACCTAGAGTAAAACTAGATAGCTGGAACAAAAGTAGAGACTGCTTCCTTTTGACTGTCCAGTGAATAACCTTCATGATTATTGACTAGTACCAGATCAATTTGACCTCACAATTGAATTGGTCACCTGTATTCTTAGAGCTATAGTGGGCTTTACCTCTCTATAGAGATTCAGATTACCACCAGGCTGGCATTCCTTTTTTATGTTTTTCGTTTTTTTGGTCTTTTTGAGACAGGGTCTCCCATAGCTGGCTTGGAACTTGCTATGTAGACCAAGCTGGCCTTGAAGTCACAAAGATCCACCTGCCTCTAATGGGATTAAAGGTGTGCACCACCATGCCTAGCTCCTTTTTTAATTTTACGAAGAATGTTTCAGATGAAAACCTATCACTGCATCCTCAGTGGCATTAATGCGGCCTTTATATAATTAAGCCATCCACCATTCAAACCAATTAACAACTTCCAGAATAGGAATCTGAGGCTGAAAATACTATTCTCAGTTACACTCTTCAACCCGAAGGATTAGAAAATTCTAGCCCATTCTTTCTAACTCATCTTTTAGCAGAATGCTGAAAGGCAGAGTCTTCCTTAATTTTCAGTTCTGTTTCTTTTTTCTTATGTTCTAAGAAGATATTTTTCCCCACAACCTGAAGAATTCCTGTGTCTTCTTGCTATGTATACCTCCCCCCTCTAATCTTCTCAAAGGAGACTACATTCATAATTCTGTTTTTAGTTTTTCTGCTAGGTATTCACCATAAATTTCAATAATTTTACTTTCATAATTTAAATTGTAAATTTTAATTGTATGTATAATTTTTCCATGTTGAGTATTTTATACAATATCTTGCTTTCTTTTTATTATATTGTTTTTGTTCTGGTATAGGTAACCATGATTAAAACACTCTAGTTTTGATTGCAACATATTTCTTGAGCTACATCATGAAGCATGAAAAAATGGGTACTCACTCATCTGTGATGTTTTTCCTTTTATATTTTAATTATTTCTGGAGAATAGTTGTCTGGCTTACCCTGTGGGCAAATGATCCTCTTTGCAGTGACTGGATTAGTGTGTGAAAGTGTAAGGAGTAGGCAAATGGCCCAGGTGTTAATCAGACTTTCTTTTAATTTACTGTCCCTTCCTGTTGCTGCTTTTTGTTCAAGCTTGGAGCCTTTCCCAGTCTTTGCTGTAGGAGGGGCCCTGCCTCTACTGCAGCCGATTCTCCTGAATCTGGGCCTCCTCTATGATGTATTTGTCCATGTACTTAGCTTCTCCTTTGCCTTTTGTGTTCTGGAAATGTGAGAGAATCAGGTGCCTTGCAGCTCCTCCTTCTCAGTTGATTTATACCTTTTCTGTCTTACTCATAGGAATTGGAAGGGAAGGGAGGAAGTGAATCAAACTTGCTCAGTTTGCCCCCCTGAATCAGAAGACCCAGAAGTGACACTTGATTCTCATTCATCTTAAGTCTTGGTGCTTTTCCATAATTGATTGAATGCTTGAAACAGTTTTTAGTTTAGGTGGGGATATTATTCTTGCTTTATGCATCTGGAAATGGGGACTAAGGGATTCACTGAAATTCACTGTCTTAGTTGTAGAGCTGAGATAGGTATTAGGGCTCAAACCTTCCAGTTCCGATCCAGTTAGTTTTCTTTTCATTATACTATTTTTGATTGGCTATAGGATTTTCACTGTCCTGGTTTTTACTTTTTTTACTTGTCACTCTAAAATTTTAAAACTGTTCCTATAGTTTTTCTTTCGTAAGGAATTTAGTTTTATGTCTTCTACCTTCTTTTATTCTCTAAAGTTATTGTGTTATTTTTACTTCTATTGTAGGTTATTTTATAACTTAAGTTAGGAAATGTATATAGCCAGGACATAATACTAGACACACATAAATATACGAGTCAGGGCATTTTAATACTGAAATTTTCTTTTTAATCAATTTCCTGGTCTTTGTCCTTTATCTTTCTTTGAAATAGACCCTCAGTTTAATATTTTCTTTTTGTCTAATGCCTCATCTTTTAGACTATTAGATGATCAAGCTTTTCTGTTTTTGGAAAAAACTGGCCTTCTTGCGTGTTTTCACTGGGTATGTATAGATGTGTAGCTGATATTTATCCTGTTAAAAGGTCTAAAAATAAAAAAGAATCCTGCCATATAACCCAGACTGTTCTCCCAAATGCTAAGATTATTGGCCCACACAACTATATCTAGCCCTGAAACAGTGTTAATTTTTTGAGAAATGGTTTCATGTGGCCCAGGTTGGCCTCAAACATTAAATAGCTCAGATTGGTATTGAACTCCTAATCTTCCTGCCTCTGCTTTCAAACTGCTGGGATTATGGATGTGTGCTACCATGCTTGCCTGTGCAGATTTATTTATTTATTTTTTTTGAGATAGGGTCTCATTATGTAGGCCTGGTTGGCCTGGAGCTAGCTGTGTAGACAAGGTTTGCCTTGTACTCATAGAAATTCACCTACCTCTGCCTTCTGAGTGCTGGGATTAAAAGAATTTAATTTAACCCTGTGCAATTTTTATTTTAATCAATATTTTTTGCTTGCTTCCCATTCTTGCTTCTTATCTCCAAAATCAGTTATGGAGGTAGAATTGTAGTGTGTTTGCTTATATCACTATTACTTTTTTAGTAATGCTAATCTATAAAGGATTTATAGAGGTAATTTGATTGTACCAGTGTGATTAGTTCTGCCTCCCCTCCTCTGTCCTTGTTTTTGGTGCTGAAATTAAATCCAGGGTTTTGTGTGTGCAAAGCACATGGAGCACTGAGATATGTCATATCCAGGGTGACTGGTTTCTTGAAAGCACATGAGGCATGCCTGTTGGGTACAGTACATGCTGATATATAGTTGTTTTCTTGTCATACTTAGCTAGATAAACATCAAATTGCCACAACATCTTTATTGAGTATTTGTTTCAGATTACCACACTATTCAAAGCTCTATTTTCCTAGAGATCTTAGAGATGAACTAAGAGATAGCTGTGATTAATATGGAGATGTATGCATCTATGTATAGATGAGTAGATGAGACTTTGTGCTGCAGACACATCATCTTTTGGAGAAGGAGCACACGAGCTTGCACACATATTTTGAGTCTGTCTATATAGACAGGTTTGCTGTGTTATATAATACCCATGTTGCATCATGTGTGGTGTACTCTGTGAATAGTACCTCCCAGATTTGTGCAAAATGACTGTCCTGTCTAATTAATTTAAGAACACACAATATAATTCATTGGAATCATTTAAATTTGGTAGTGTTTGTCCAGCTTTGATACCATCTATGTCTTACTTATTCTTCAAAAATGAAACCCATCTGCTTTATTACCCACTTGCCTAATAGAGAAGATACAATGATTTTTAGATTAAAAAAATTATTGTGGAATTCCTTTGAGACAAGTTCTTATGAATGAAATGGCACCAGCTGTAGACAATGAATATTACTGGAGACTCTACTCACAGGTATAAAAACATCTTATAGTTATGGAGTTTGAAAATGAGCTTTCTGCATAGCTCTACGTGGTCTTTTAAAGTTGAATTCAATATGATTGGGGTTTTATTATTTGAATCTATTACATATACTACTCATCAGTTTATATATTATCCATTTGAGTTATTCCTAACCTTATATTTTCTAACATATAATTCCAAATGTAAAACTAATCTTTTAGTTTTAAAACATTTTCAAGGCAATATTTACTATTTCTGTAAGGATCCCAACTTTAATTATAATAGAGTAATTTAAGTCTGTGGAAATAGGAATCATGGCATTATTGTTGATATCTTTCCTAATTACAATAAAATGGTTTAGATATAAAGATACCCAAATCCTCACTTATGAGTGCATGTCCACACATCTGCACTCTTTCTCTCTGATCTCTGCTCTCTCTCTCTCTCTCTCTCTCTCTCTCTCTCTGGTATTTGTATTTGTGTCTTATACTGTCTTATCTTTATACTGTCAAATTAGAATATGGAACAGAAAAAGACAAGATTGAAAAAGGCCTCTCTGAGTTTCTTTCTTTTTGTAAATATTAAATGTTCTGGTACTTTAATTATCATGTATGCCAAGCTGACCTTGAGCCTGTGATATTTCTGTCTCAGCCTCCCCAATGCTGGGATTACAGGTGTGTACCACCACACCTGGCTAATTAGCTGTGTTTTATACTTCATGTGTAAATTGTATTTTGTATTCTTAGAGGAGTAATGAGGAATTTATATAGACTTCTGGGAAATGAATTCAGAAAAACTCAAAACCTATTCCCTTTCATTATCTCAATCACTTGTATCCCCTAGTGCCTGTGTTTATACTTAGGCACATAATAGAGGTTTGCCCTATACTTAAGTGAGGTTTTTACTTTGAAATTGAAGCAAGCACTGTGAAATAGCTGAGAAAACTATTGACCTCACTGGGGTGTAGCCTGAGCTGTCGGTGGTTAACGTCAGGCTGCTCTACTCAGTATATTTGCTATTCGAAGCTCTCTGGTTGTTCCTAATGTGGTAGTTGGTGCTGCTGCACCTGGGTTGTTTGGTCTTTGTGTTAAACAGAATTTAAATGCTAGGATCAGGGGGCGTCTCCAGACAATTCCTGCTTCTGTTCAGCACTCTCCACTTTTAAATCAACTCTGTGTTTTCTGCAAGGAGTTTTAAAAGACTCAAAAGATGCTTGTTTTTATCTTTTGTATCTAATTATTGATTATCTCATTTGAATATTAATTTCAAGTTATAGCTGATTGTTGCTCTGGTTCTTTCCCCTAGAGACATGAAAAAATTCAAAACTTTATTCTTTCTTGTCACTAAACCTGTAGCATTTGGTAGCAGAAAAAAAGTACAGTGTGACTTATTGGCACCATGGTGCTGAGCATCGAAGAATTCCATATTATGACAACACATCAAAATAAATTGCTGTCAACAGACCAAAACACCAAGTGCTGTGATTCTGTCTGACGTGTGAAGATCCAGACAGGCTGTCCTGACAGGTTGTGGTGTAGCACCTGCATTTGACAGAAGACAGTGATAGAAATCTGATCTGCTTGATATGAAACACCTCCATAGAGTCAATGCTAGTGACAGTCAGTCTGCATAAGATTTCTAAGACAGGAGTCTGATTTTACTTTGCCTTTATTATATGGTATTATTTTGGGAGGTACATTTTAAATTTCACTTGTTTTCTGTTTATGTTTCTAGTTTGGCTTTGAAATGTGAATAATAACTGAAAATTTTAACAAATTGAGATTTAGTTCAGTCTTTTAAAAATTTTTTTATAGTAGTATTGGGAGAGAGAATGCAATCACAGTTGCTCATAGGAAGAAAGGGCAGTGAAATTTTATTTTATACTAATCCATAAAATAATCATAGTTGAAGTTGTATTAATTTTGTAACTTGGAGCCAAAATATTGAAAATAGTGGATTAAAAGTCATGAGTTACTATAAATCTCTCACAAGCCACATTCAACTTTAAAGCCTTCTAAGGAGCTAAAATCATTGAATAGGTGGTTAATTTTTACCTTTCATTACCAATAAATGATAACTTTTTATAGTGCCACTACATATCACAGCTCATTTAAGAATGTGTAAAACATGCCCAAGCTCTGGAG
>CM069541.1:54437500-54517500 GCA_035773235.1 Eospalax fontanierii
AAGGGCACCCATGTAATGTAATGCCTATGGAGGTCAGAAGAAGATATCAGATACCCTAGAACTAGAGCAATAGACAGTTGTTAGTCACCATATGGGTGCTGGGAATTGAACTCAGGTCCTCTGCAAGAGCAACCAATGCTTTTAACCGCTAAGCTATCTCTCCAACCCCAAGACTAAAGGATTTTTATACGATTGGTGCTATGTATTTAATCTCTGTGTACTATTACTAGCATTATTTTTATCTTTACTGATAAAGGATAAGGCATAAGGAAATAAAAACTGGCAATCAGGAAAGTGTAGAAGAGGTATGGCAACATTACTATAAAAATGGCAGCTCAGCCTGTGAGTCTTGGTACCTGTTAGTGTGTGTTAAGTGTGTGTGAAATTTGCTGGGATTAGGGTCTCAACCAGGAGCTTCTGCAAAGCCCTTGAGTTCTGTTCCACTATGTTGTATTAATTCTGTATTTCAGGGGAGGTATGTTTCTTTGAAGCATGAGAATGATTAGATGGATTGTTGCACTTAGGAAGCTTAGGTTTCTTGTTACTGTTTTCCTAATGGCTGAGCTAGTCTCTCTGGTGTTTGTGGAGTCTAGTCCTAGGCTTCCCAGTTGCTACAGAAGTTCACAGAAGCTTTCTAGATAGTAGGAAGATCTAGTGTACTAGAAGACTGTGTGATGAATTCAGTTGGACTGAATTTTGTGACGCCTCCCTCCCCCATTTATTGCTTACTAAAAAAATGAGGATCAGTTAAAGCTCCCTAAGCAGGGGTGTCAGCGTTGCTTCTGGAAGCCCTAGCTGTTCTAG
The DNA here is from genome assembly GCA_035773235.1 of Eospalax fontanierii. Lineage (NCBI taxonomy): Eukaryota > Metazoa > Chordata > Mammalia > Rodentia > Spalacidae > Eospalax > Eospalax fontanierii. The sequence goes on from CM069541.1 coordinate 54,438,305, forward strand.
CAGTGGCCATAACTCCTGTGTACTGAGGCCGCTGTTGGCCTTGCCCAGGGGAGGATTAGGTGTATTCATTCGCTCATTTCATTCTCACAATCAGTTCAGTGACTTAGGTTCCTGGTTCCCAGAGTTTTTGTTTCCATGACCTTTCTATTTGACCAAGAACCTCAGGAGCCTTTGCTAACATTCATTATTAATATCTCTCGATATCTATCACATTAGAAATTTTAAAAATTAAAGTAATAATAATAAAACAATTGCATGTTGATAAAATAACACGTAAAAAATAGAAAACAATATTTTCTTAAAAATTTAGTTAGAAGAATGATTGTTTTCTAATTTTATAAATCTCTTTAATGTCTGGTTTCGATTGCTTGATTCTTATCTGTGAGTCTTTGTTTTTTCTCTGATAGCATAGTTCAGATAGCCTCCTGTAATCTTCATTGTATACTCATCAGCAAATGACAGCAAAAAGGGCCATTTGATGTTTTCATAATACTGTGAAAGCAGGTCCACCTTGAAGACCCTGCAGGGACCCCTTAGGAGGTCCTTGACTCCTCACTTTACCAGTAACTATCACTGTGTGCCTTTGTTAAGCTGTATAGCTAAGAACTGTCCACTTCCCTGGACTCTCAACTTTGACATATAAATGGTTAATCCATGATTGTGTGCCCACTAAGCTCAAGACTGTGGCTTCCCTTCATTTAGGAATCTAATTTGAGGACTTTCCTGGAATGTCTCAGAAATGTATTTGATTTTGCATTGGATTACACTTGCTGAATGTTAGCATGTTTTGGTCAATCAAATTCTAGTATAATGTCTTTGAACGAGAAAGACCAATAACATTAAAATTAAAATAATTTTCAAAGTTGAGTATTTATTTCCAGGAGAAAACTGTTGGAATTGTATATTGAGATTGCAGTCAAGAAGTTTCCTCTGTGAATGGTTTTTACCTGCTTTAACATGTTTTATTGTTCAATTCTTTCATATATAGAATTTTTATTTGGAGAAAAACTTTTGTATTTGAAATTTAAATAAATTATTTAAAGTGCATAGTGACAGACTGGTGAGATGGCTCAGTGGATAAAGGTACTTACTGCCAACCCTGATGACTAAGTTCCATCCTGAAGCCTGTGTAGTAGAAGGAGAGAATAACTGTCCTCTACAGACACACATACATGCACCCCAAATAAATGTAAAAAATAAGTTTTATTGTGACCTTAGTTTGTCTGAAATATTCCCAATTGATGTAGAGTCATTATTGAGTAGGGGAATTTTTTTTTGGAAATATACCTTTTTTTTTTTTAAAGATCTTTTTGAGGTATCCTGTATCTCCAACTGGCCTGAAACTCGCTATGTAGACCAGGTTGGTCTTGAACTAACAGAAATCTGTCTACCTCTGCCTCCCAGTTGCTGAGATTAAAGGCATGTACCATCACATCCAACTGAAAATGTACCTTATGCATGCTACAAACACATAATTATAGTAATGTCATTACTGAGTATTTAGGCAGTTCAACTTCCTGTGTGAAGACTTTACTAGGAAGAGATTGCTCTTTGCTTTAGAAATTATGAGCATAATTGTCAACCTAAAAAAATTATACTGTATACAGAAATATATTTGAATGAGATATTGATGGTCATTCTGAAATAAGAGGTCATTAGGGTATATGGAACTTTTAAATTTTAATTTTTGGTTAAGAAATATTTCAGACATGGTTATCCATATTCCTTTCAGTTTGATTTTATAAATATTAACATTTTGCCATATCTGCTTTAGACATTTTTTTTAAATCCCCAGTTATAAACTGGGATTAATGGCGCAGGCCTCTAATTCCAAGTATTTGGGATGCTAAGGCAAGAGATTTACAAGTTCAAAGCTAACCTGGTCAACTTAGTAAGACCTTGTCAAAATAAGTTAAAAAAGATCTAGGTTATAGCTCAGTGGTAGAGAGTAAAGAGCCTGTATGCAGCTGTAGGCTCAATCTGTAATTGCTGTAAGCAAAGTAACCAATGATAAGAACAACTCTGAAAGACTAAAACATTAGCAAAAACTGTAGTTATGAGTGGTTGAGGATTCTCCGTTTCCTCAGATCACTAACTTTTCTGCTTATACAAAATTAGTGCCTATCTTATAGTTGGTATCTATTTTTTATATACTTTTTAGAAGTTTTGACATCTATTTTTGTGGAATTTTTAGTACTGACATAATGTGTATCATATCCATATTGTATAAATTTTCTGTAGCCTACTCTTTGTACTGATCAGTTTTTCCTTTACACATTCAATTTGATACCTGTAGGTTGATTTCATTTGTTTTGCTGCTTTGTATTATTTCACTGTGCAGATGGACTTCATATTCATCTTACTATTAAGGATGTATAAATGGGTTCAGGCATTTTGCTATAATAAATAGACATGGGGCTGGGGAGGTGGCTCAGTTGGTAGCATGCACAAAGCCTGGGATCCATCCCAGCACTGCATAAACTGAATGTGGTGGTGCCCACTTGGAATCCTGGCACTTGGGAGGTAGAGGTAGGAGATCAGAAGCACAGATTCATTCTTGGCTACATAATGAGTTCCAGACCAGTGTGGCATACATGAGATCTTGTCTTAAGGGGGAAAAAAAAGAAAAGAAAAGTAATCTATGTGTACCATATTCTTGTCCACATGTAAGAATTCCCCCAAGGTGTGTAACAGGAAGTAGAATTTTTGGTTATAGAGTTATATGTGAATCCTGCCTTTCGTGGGTGTTCCCAGATTGCTTTTCAAATGGTTGTACATTGTCATTGATACTAACATTGTTTGACACAGAACCTTGTTTTGGAATTAGGCCCTATTTTTCAAGAATCATAAGCTAAACCCACCTAGTTTCCCAGATCCTTAATATAAATTCAGCGTAGTCTCCTGTATCCTTATGTGCTAGATATAGATATCTATTTTAAAATTTGAACTTTGCTTGTGAGAAGTAGCTTGTATTTTATTTTGTGGGGCATATTCTTTTGCTGTCAGAATTTATTTTGGGTTGTTAATAAACTGACAGGATGGATACAAAAGTCATTTTGTTGAATATACTTCCATATGTTCACTGGGCAATAATTTCTTTTTTTGACACTCCAAATCTAAGTCATATGAGACATGCCCAGCCCTTTGACATTATGACATGATGTCATCTACAGAATTCACACTGGAGAACTGTTCACTTGAGTTAACAACCAAAAGCTGAAAAAAAATCCCTAAGCCAGTTTGTGATTTTTGTTTTGAGCCACATTCATGGCTACCTTGAGGTATATATATTGTATTGCCTAGACAAAATTTTCTAAACTTTAGAATAATTATCAGTTCTTGTAGAAATGTGTATAAATATATACATATATGTTTATACATATTGTTTCATTTAGTAGCAAAAGCATAGACATTTTATTAAGAAAGAGTGCATTTCTAAGGGAGAAATTGGGCCAGAGCTGGAAGTAAAGTTAGAAGCTTAGTGGCATTATAAAATATATTTTTAGTAGCTAAAATTAATGTGGGCAACCAAAACTGTCATGTTTAGATTAGGCCTAAACCTAAATCACAATGATTTGTCACAACAAACTGTTATAATAGAAGATAAAGGATTGAATACTTATAGGTCTATACTATCTTTAATGTAGTCTAAACCAGTTATAAAATTTTACCAACTGATCATTTAACAAGGTTAGGTATAAATTTGATAATCCATCTGAAAATAAAAATTCGTAAGTTTCAAAAACTTTTTAGCTTCAATTAACATATCATATCATACTAGACCAGACACTGTAACTTTGGACTGTAGTCGGATTATTTATTTATAGTAGGAAGTTGTTGACCATAAGGATTTCTTTCAGACGAAAAGTTTTATAATACATTTGCGTTGTTCAAATTATATAGGTTATTAGGAAATCAAGGAAAACAGTTCTAAACATGAAGACAGGTTTGTTTGTCTTTCCTTCTCTTAAAAAGTATTTCCAAACCTTTGAATTTTGTAGTGAAAATCAGTTCTGTAAGTCACCTTCTTTGTTTCAGGATAAAGAAAACACATGCTTTGTGCAGTTCCCTTGATCAGTGAGAAAATGCCGTATATCAAAACCACGAGCTACTCAGGTAGCTGTAGGTGATCCCCTGAGAATTTTTTTGATTGGAGCTAGGAGTTGGGTACTGCACGAAGAGGGAGACAGGCAGGTTGTCTTTAAAAATTCCTATTTGGCCAGATACTTATTTTGGAGCTGTGTTTCAGTATTTTTCATTTAGGAAGTTCAGCTTTATCAGTTTTAAAGGTTAAAGGCTGTTTATTGCGTGATCCTCATAATGTATTTTGATGTAGAAATTTCTGCAAGTCTTTTTGTATTTCATTATTCCCTGACCAGAAGTTTCATTTATTCTTATGTTTGTCAGTCTTTCCTTTTCAGGATTTTATTCTGTAAGCACATCATTTCAAAATTCATCTAGTTCCTAAAGTCAGTGCAACTGGTGTAATGTGTAATAAACTATTGTCAAGTGGGTAGACAGCAGAAAGAGAGGAAGTAAACTCAATTTGACTTAAAGTTATTATGCTAAACATGCCATGTTGATGAAGCTAGGAATTCTAATATTAGATTTGTAAATTCAACATTTACTTTTTTAGTCAAAGGCTGGTTACATTTTTGTGGGTTTTGAAGTTTTGGTGCAGTTTAGTTAAAAACCTCATAGGAGATGAATATGCACTTAAATTTTAATGCCTCATTAGTTTTCTCTGAAGTTTACCTTTGAAAGCCAAACTGTCTTGCTTACCATTTTAGCATACATCCCTTCCTTATATCTAAAATGTGACCAATAAAAGCCAAAATGTTTTCGTGAAAGAAGAGGAGTTAAATAATGGTCTTAAGAAGATTCTACTTGAAAAACTATAGTGCCATGGCCTGAGTATTGGTTTGGTTTTGTGCTGCTCCATGGCACAAGCCCTAGATGTCTGGGCAAACATCCCTTACTGACATCTGGAACCAGTTGCAATACATCACTGTCAAAACTGCTTTCTATACGTTTCTGCATTTACACATTAGTTATCCACGCAGCACTCATCAAAAAAGCTGAGCAATCTTGACATGGTGCCCCTTGTGGGTCTGCAAAGGTGAGCCGAAGTTGGGAGGCAGTGTCTCGCGTCACTGTCTGCTGAACTCTTACAGCAGGAAGCCTGATTAAAAGTGAAAGGAAAAATTCATCAGTTGCCTCAGCTCTGTAGACTTCAGTGTAGTTTTTTTTTTTAATTTACAAGGGATCTTTTGTATAATGTGAGATATGTAATATAAAATCAACATTCACCTGCTTTTATTTAAAAACTAGAGAAATATACCTTAACTTTTAGTTGGAAAAAAGTTGACTTTTATGTCCATTAAATTTGTTATCAGCTATGTAATTTCTTTCATGCTTCTTTTTTTTTTTCCTTTTTATTTTATTTTATTTTTATTAGTGAAGTGCTGGGGATTTAACCCAGGGTGTCATACATTTTAGGCAAACACTGTAGGTGATGTGTATCCCAGCCTTTTGTCATTAAAAAAAATTAAATATATAACTATGAAGAATTATAGATAAAATATTGATAGCATTTGTGTCAGTGACGTTTAATTGAAGAGCAGTGTAAGGGCTGGGGAGATGGCTCAGTGGTTAAGAGCATTCACTGCTTTTGCAGAAGACCAGGGTTCAAATCCCAGGACCCACATGTTGGCTAGCAACCATTTGTAACTCCAGTTTCAGGGTATCTGACACCTTCTTCTGACCTCTGTGGGCAGCCAGGACACTGGTGCACTTACATACAGTCAATATATTCATGCACATAAAAATAGTAAAATGTTAAAAAAAAGAAAAAGAACAGTGTAAAATTTCAAACATGTGACCTTTGCTGTTCCATGGAGGTAGTAATGTTTGTGCTTATTAATTTTCAAAGAGCTGAATGACAGATGAGGAAAAGTGGTTATTTATAGATGTTTGTATTTGTGTATTGATGTGTTTTGACAGAAAACAAACAGCTTTTATACAAAGCTATTCAGATGCCTTAGCTATCAGCATAACCTAACGGTATTTACTAATGGTGATAGTTTGTTTGCTGTGCTCTCCATGTCCCAGACACTGTGTGTTCCATATGAACAGTCTAATTTTGAATTAATAAATACAGGTACTCTTTTTTTCCACGTCTGATAGAACTCTGCTTGAAGAAGTTTTGTCTAAATTCATAATTTGCATTAGCATTCAAATCTAGAAACCTGATTTTAGGGTTTGTATTTTCTTCATTGGTTTGTATGTTTAACCTTTGATTGTGAAAGTTTTCAAATACACAGAGAAGTAGAGAATAATGACCCCCCATAGAACCTGCTTTAACCATCAATATTTTATACTTCCTTTGTAGCATAACTTTTTTCTTGCTAGACTATTTGAAAGCAGTTTATAGATATCATGTCATTTCATGCTTAAATGTAGGTCTGCATTACAAAAAGATACATCTTTTCCTGTATAAGCCACTTTGACTGTCGTACATCACCAGTGCAGCAAAAAGTTGGATTAACAAGACTCCTAATATCATCTAATATTTGATTCAGATTCCTTGATTGCCTTAAATATAGATTTTTAAAAGCAGTTATGAATTATTTGAATCAGGTTCCAAAAAGGTACCCTACTGTGTTCGGTGGTAAGGAATGTTGAGTGTCTCACATAAAAACAGGTTCACCCCCTGCTCTACTCCATACTTTCTTCCTACATCTTTCATTTGTTAAAACAAAATAGTTATCCTGTGGAAGACATTATATTCTGAATTTGACTGATTATTTCTCCCTGGTGTATTTCTCTAGGTCTTGATTAGATTTATGTTGTATCAAATCATCTACAATGTTTGGTTGTCTTTTTGGTTTATTTCTTTTTATTTTATGTATATGAGTGTTATGTTTACATGTGCACCCATGCCATGCAGTGCCCAAGGAGGACAGAAGAGCGTGTTGGATCCCTTGTACTGGAGTTATAGACTGTTGTTAGCTGCCATGTGGGTGCTGGAATTTGAAACCAGTCTTAAGCAAAAACAGCCAGTGCTCTTAATTGCTAAGCTGTCTCTCCAACCCCCTTGGTTGTCTTTTTGTAATGAAAAGTGAGAAGTGAATTTGGGTAGTAAAGTCTCTCTTCCTTTCTTCACCACGTGGTTTTATGGATACAGGAATTGATTGAATTGCTTAGGGGTTGAAAAATGGTAATTTCTAACCACAGTTTTTCTCTGTTTATTAGTTTGATTTTTTGGGGGAGGAGTTGGGGGACAAAGTTTCACTATGTAGCCCTGGTTGGTCTAGAACAGACTATATAGACCAGGTTGATCTGGAACTCATGGTAATGTACCTGCCTCTGTCCCTTGAGTGCTGGCATTAGAGGAGTGCACTACCAAATCTGGCTTGCCAGAACTTAAAAATTACTCTGAGAAATTCATACATATGTGCAGTGTGCTTATTTTATTTATTGTTTTTGTTTGGTTTTTGAGACAGGGTCTCCCCAGCTAGCCTAGAATCACTGTCTAGACCAGGCTGACCTGAATCTCACAGAGATCCTCTGCCTCTGCCTTCCTCTGCTACCATGCCTAGCTGCAATATGTTTTTAATTTTTTTAATTTATTTTCATTTTATGTATCTGAGTGTTTTTACTTTGCATGTAAGTGCACTGTGTGTGTGCATTGTTCATAGAGGCCAGAAGAAGGCATTGAATCCTTTGGAACTGGAGTAACAGATGGTTGTTAATCACCATGTAGGTGGTGGGAACCAAACCCAGGTCCTCTGTAGGGGCAGCCAGTGCTCCCAACCACTGAGCCATCTCTCTAGTTCCTGCACTGTGTTTTGATCATAACCATCCCCAACTCACTACCTCTAACTCCTCCTATAGCCAGAACTCTTCAAGAATCTTATTCCATCCATTAGGACTATTTGGCTACCCTGAAATACAATTCATACTGGAATGGCAGTACAGAATGTTTAATTCTTTGCTTTTAATTATCAATTTCCAGAGTAATGAGGTGGTGCTTTAGTATCCTCCAGTGGTCCATATAGTAATTGATTTTTTTCCTTCTTTTTTCTTTTCTCTCTCTCTTTCTCTCTTTCTTTTTCTTTCCTTCCTTCCTTCCTTCCTTCCTTCCTTCCTTCTTTCTTTCTCTTTCTTTCTTTCTTTCTTTCTTTCTTTCTTTCTTTCTTTCTTTCTTTCTTTCTTTTCTTCTTTCTTTCCCTCCCTTGCTCCCTGTCATGTGTAGTGTGTTTTAATCTGATGCAGGCATGATAGTTTTTGATGCTGAAATGATTCCATAGTTGTCAAATGGGAACCCTTTCAGACTGGCTCCTGTGTCCTTTTGACAAGATTCCATCATTAACTTTTATAATTTCTTACTTTCAGTTATAACTTCCTGTATCAGACTTGAAGCCTGCCATCTCTTCAAAGAGCTAGGGTTCTTTTTATTTGGGAAAGATGCATAAAGACCATAATGTGGCCTTAAGGGTACTTACCATTACTAATACTTTTATTTTCTGGGAAAGAAGGGAAAGTGAGTTCACATTGATAATTATAATCCCAAGTTAAGATTGCAAGGCTTTGTTTATTAGATTTTATACTTTTGTCTCATTATGTTAAAATTTTGATTCCTAACAATATTTGAATGCTGTTTACTTTGTCCTATATCGTGTCTAAGATGGTTTCAAAATAACGATCGATTATTAGTTGAAGTTGAACCTTTCTTTGCAATTTCTTGTGGAAAGGTACTTAGATTATTTCTTTCCAAGGGTGCACAAGTGAATGTATTCCGAGGGCAGACTGGTAGTCATGCCACTTATTTTTCTGTGTTTTGGATTGTTTTCTTCTGTTGGGTGGGGCTTGGATGTCTGCACTCCCTTTCAGTAGTTCTCACATTCATTTGCCAAAGGTCCTTTTTTCTTTGGGCAGGATTCTTTGTGAGGTCTGGGGTTTGAGACTGTGTGGGCTCACTTGTGCCTTTTGTGAGAGAATTTGATGAGATTTGGAAATATCCCTTGTGTTGTACTCTTTTCCCAGGATCTGTACAGTCTTAGCTATGGTATGGTCACTTTGTGATGTGCTAACATCACAAGCTTTATCCTTGGGAGCGTCTTATTGAAATATGATGAGGGAAGGGAGAAAATAGGGAGACTTTGTAGCGAATTCCTGTAATATGCCAAGAAAAAAAAATTATGTGAGCTTCCTGAATCTTTTAAGTTCCAGTATGAATCCATATTATCCTAATTCGGTTGATTTGAAAGCTTGAGGATTTATGAAGATTAGGACTTGCCGAAGATTATATGGGTAGTAAATGGAAGAGCTGGGTTCAAGTTGAGGTGTATCTAACTTGAAGTCCTGTGCCTTTCCCGTAAACTATATTTACTTTCTAGCAAATTTTTGTAACATGGTTTCTCTCAAAGATGAATTGTAGAGAACTTTAAACCAAAAAGTTTACAGGTGAGGGTAAATGACACAAATATCATCTTAAGTTCAGATTAGGGCTTTTAAAACTAATTATAGGATCTCTATAAAAGGTATTAAGGGGCTGGAAAGATGGCTCAGTGGTTAAAAGCATTGGGTTCAGTTCCCAGCATCCACATGGTGACTAAGAACCATCTGTAACTTGAGTTCCAGTGGATCCAATGCCCTTTTCTGACCTCCAAGGACATGCTTATGTGCAGGCAAAATACTCATTCATACACATAAAATAAAAATAATAAAAAATGTTTTAAAAGGTTAATTATGAAACAATAGCTTAAAATGTAGAGAATGATTATGAAGGTAGACAGTGATTAAAGATGAAAGAATTAGACCTTTGCTGCCATACAGTGTACATGAATTTCAGATTTGTGGTAGAGGACCAGCATGGTAGTACATTGCTAGAATGCAGTCTTGCCTGCTTTCTGTACCTACCAGTGCATTAAATCAGAAAGTGTGCTGTTCTCATGACATCCCCCTCATTCTCATGTTGCCCCACAAAACAGTGTCAGATCGGTCAGAGGGAGGGTTCATGCTGATCTAGGTCCATAATCACTAGAGATAAGATTTCTAAGGGAACATTGCTCAAAAGAAAGTAAAGCAAATGTGTTACTATTTTTGTCAGTCTGTTTTCAGAGACTAAAGGAGCAATGAATAGGTGAGTTTGAGCAAAGATGCAGTGGTAATTCCATTCTTTGTTTTCAAGCATTGGGATTCAGTTTATATTTTGCTCAACTTCCTTTTTTTAAAAAAATATTTTTATGGGCCAGGTGTGGTGGCACACACTTTTAGTCCCAACACTTGGGAGGCAGAGGTAGGCAGATCTCTGAGTTCCAGGCCACCTGGGGCTACAGGGAGATCCTGCCTCAAAAAGACCAAAACGTTTTAAATTTATTATTTCATGTGTACAAATGAATTTCCTGTATGTGTGTAAGTGTACCCGTGTCATGCACTGCCCACAGAGGTCAGAAGAAAGTGCTGGATTTCCTGAAACTGGAGTTAGGGATGATTGTAGGTGCTGGTAACTGAACCTGGATCCTCTGCAAGAGTAGCCAGTGCTCTTAACTGCTGAGCCACCTCTCCAGCCCCTCTATTTCCCTTTTTAAAATAGCAGCTTTATTGAGACATATTTATACACTGTACAATAAGCTTTAAAGGTAATTATTCAAAATGTCTATATAGTCACAGAATCATGCACACTTTATAACAGTGTGCATTTTGTAGCATCTTTTTCATCCCCCAAAAAACCCATATTCATTAACACTCACTCCATTTTCTCTGTGTCCTCCTCTGTACTCCCAGTCCTAGGCCATCACTAATTCATTGTCCCTATAGATCTGCCTGTTTCTGACAGTTCATATTAATGGAGTCACACACTTGTCTGGTCTTTTGTGACTGACTTCTGCTCAGCATCCATCACTCTTACATGTTGTAGCTTCTTTTCATTACACAGTAATTTCCCACTGCTTGATACTTACCTTTTATCACTTGATGGACTGTTGGATGAATACTTGTGCATAAGTTTTTGTGTGGACATATATTTTCAGTTTTCTTTGTCATATGCAGCCAAATTGAATGCTGGATCATATTGTAGCTCCATATGCTTAATCTTTGATAAACTATCAGATTTTTTTCCCAAGTGGTTGTACCATTTCTTTTTCCTGTCTGCATCATAAGAAGGTTCCAATTTCAATGTTAACTTTTAACAGCATCATCAAGTGGATAAATACTGCTTGCCTTTTCTGAGCCAAACACTCCTCTCTTGGGTCTAGAGCAGTATGCCTGGCTGGCAAGTTTGCTGCCCTCAAAGACCATATGATTAAGTGCAGAGACAGTCAGCAAATAAAAGAATATCAGCAAGGCAAATGCAAAATACCAGCTGGGCTAAGAGAAGACTTTCGAAAGAGCATCGTGGGAAGGTTTCTAGAGAGAAGGAAACAGAAGCTGGGACCAAGAAATGTAGCTAGGTTAGATGGGGTAAAGCCTCTGAACGTATAACTTGTATATTTTTAAGGAGATTTGTTGCTGTGATACTGGCTAACACTTATAATACATCAGTTCTTTTTACTTTTTCTGTGAAATATTTGTATGTTGTGCCTTTTTTTTTTATTAAGAGTTTTGTTAATGAGCTCTAGTACTAGTCTCTATATCCTGGATTCAATAAAGCATGGACAAAGAGACAAAGCAAGTGAAAGACAGCAGAAACTACTGACCTGCTTGAGGGAGGAGTCTAGCCTTACTTAGGATAAAATCCAGTGCCATTAATGGAGTACTGCCATGTGTCTGCTATAATTCCAATATTTATATGCATCAGTTCATCTAATTTTCATAAGAATGTTTGACATCAGTAAAAAGGTTCCTGTTTGACTTAGGAGGAAGTAGAGCCAGAGAGATTGGTTACATGACTTCTAAGTGGAGGTGTATAGCCCTAAGCGAAGAGAAGAGCCTGGGAGAGCCCATAGTCCCTACTTATGACCTTGGCATGCTGCTGACTTCTAAGAGTCAAATGGGAAAGCCATGCTGAGTTAACTTTTTTTTCCCTTTCTTTTTCAATAGTCAGATTGAGAAATATCAAAAAAATGTAACAATGTCAACCTGGCCTGGTGGCCCACCCCTGTAATCCCAGCACTCAGGAGGGTGAGGCAGGAGGATCAGGAGTCTGAGGCCTGCTTGGACTATATAATAAAATCCTGTAAGAGTATAAATTTGGTAGCAATTTAAATGTTCATTAGTTGGGGGCCAGTTAATTAAATTTTGGTATTTGTGATCATTGTAACTGTTCAGCCTGTCAAAGAGAATAAGGAAGCTCCCTATGCACTAATATGGAGCAGTTTCTAGGATATGTTAAGTCAGAAAGTTAGGATAAGGAATGGTGTAGGCATTACATACATGTTTACCTGAAATAAAAATCAGTAAGTAATAGATCTTCAGGAGGACACACAGGTACAGGTGAGACCATTGGCCTGTGGAGAACAAAGAGTAGGAAAGAGTGGTATGTTTTTTAGGGCGTGTGACTTTATATTTAAAATGTTAGAATGAAGCTATAAAGAAGAATCTACTTTGTAATAAGTGAAGTTAATAAGGCCATTTTGAACTATTCTTTAGCTTATTTTCCTAAATAGAGCTCAAGAATCTACACTTTCTTTGTTTTTAAAAGTTTTCCCCAAAGATAGATGTCAAAGGTTGTATTATAGGATGGCACTGCCTCTTTGAATTGGTAGACAGATAAATTCTAATGGCAGTGCCAAAGCTGTGTATTTGGTGCTGTGTACTCTTTTTTCCATGCATTCGGTACTGGTATTCTTTTTCTTACTTTCTGTCCCCTTTGCTTCAGAGATCACTTTGGACAAGGTTCTTACTCTCACATTTTGAATAAAACCTTTACAAAGCCATGGGATCAACTGCTACACTTAATTATAAGCTGCCTCTTGTTAGTAGTCACTCAGTATGCAGTTCCTCAGATCAGTAGGAACTCAGGGAGACAAGAAGATTTGAGCTACAAATGGGCAGTGGTGGGAGGATGCGCTTTGTAGGGTGTGAAAAATCTGCTGCCAAATCACACTTTTAGGACCTAACTGAGTTATATCTACCTGAGTGTAATTGTCAGTTAATTGCTAGTGTTGCAACTTTTACTTTGCTCTTCACCAGATTGAATTGGTTTCTGCTAATGTCAAGTGACAAAAATACACATAAATGACACTAGCTCTTTGTATAGAAGCACAAAACATTTAGAGAGAACACGGGCTAGGAATGGTGGCTGCGACTGTCCTAGGTCTAGAGGAGAACATGGGTTCTCATCTAGCAAGGCTTTAGAACACCAACAGAATAAACTAGAACCTGTACTGTGTGAAAAGAAAAAAGTAGAAAATTGAAGGTAAAAAGGCAAGGGGTTCTTTGGGGGAGGATGTTAGAATTTCCAGGGTGTGTTTTGCTAAGAGAGAGTGGGAAAAATAAAGGTGGCAAGCTAAGATAAGGTATTTGGTGCAACTAACACTTGAGAGCATTGCTTAGACTCTGAACTTTGCATTGGGCTATCACTTGCACGCTATCCTAGCTACCTTGTTTTGAGGAAGTAACTTAATAAACTTTATGTGTTTCACCTTAAATTTTGAAAATGGAGATAATGACAGTGTTTACCTCATAGTGACTGAGTCAACAGCTGTCAGATTGAATGACACTGTGTACCAAAGCATCCAGCCAGGTGCCATGCACACAGAAGAGGCTCAGTCATGTAGCTCTTCTGTTCTGAGATGTTGACATGGGCATTTGTTGAATCCCATACATTGTTGTTGGTTTGAAGAATTTAGAACAAAATGGTGATTAAAGAGTACTGTACTCATCGGGTGTGGTGGGGCATGTCTAATCCTAGCACTTGGGAGGCAGAGGCAGGGAGAGGCAGGCAGAGCTCTGTGAGTTGAAGGCCAGCCTGGTCTACATAGTAAGGCTCTGCCTCAAGCAAAACAAAACAAAACAAAAAAACAAGGCAGAAGACTGTACTCAAAATCAGAAAAACTATCTTATTCAAGTCAATGATTGATTACATTAATTTCTTTAACACGTCAGTTCAGTTAGAATGAGATTCAAAGAAAAGAGAGTGGGTCTAGTAGCAAATGCCTGTAATCTTAGCACCTAGGAGGCCAAGGCAGGAGGAGCAACAGTTTGAAGTGAACCTGAGCTACATAGCTAGACCTTTTCTTAAAAACAACAAGCATTGCCTTTGCTTTTCACCTTCATATTTAGCTTCAGTGAGACTGAATGCATTAATGAGAAATGTACACTAGGCACTTGATGAAATAAATGTTCGACAAATGCAAAGTTTATTATTGCAATTATTTATCTGCATTTGCCAAAAGATGACTTGAAAAACAATTCTTGGGAAATGAGATTCTAGGAAGTAAAAGAAGAAAAATTGGAAGGATTGGAATGGAGGCAAGCACCAACTGAACAACAGCAGTGCTGGATGAAGTCATATGACTTCTTCACAGTGAGCATCAGTGGGATTTAATGTGGGCCAATGAGAGACCAAACTAGAGATCTGTGGACAGGCTAGAAGCTTGGAAGCCAGAGAGCTTGTAAGTTCTGCTGCTTTTGGAGTAGTGGGGAAGATGTTTTGAACAGATTAGTTTTGGATGATGGTATAACATCAAAATATATACCTGGTAGTGATAACAACATATTGAAAAACTAAGGACAGGAAGAGAAAAGGTAACACTGACACATGATTCTGGCACTCCAGGATGATATTTTCAGTGACCTTCTTGTTGTGGTGTTAAAACAATGAACTCCTGACATCTGAGGCGTTTACATCCCATTTTGAAGTATTTTGCTAGCCTAAAATTCTTAGTGTAAAGCAAACTCTTTCCAGTGTTCTGTAATCTGTCAGTTGTGTGCTGTTCATTTCTGGGCTTTGGGGAGCACTTTGGACAGTGGGCCATTTAGATGCCTCTTTGTAAATATGAGCATCAGCAGATGAATTGTTTTTATGCTTTTTGTGTTCACAGGTCTGGCCTTTGGTCTTTTATCTTAAATAGTTAAGAAAATACTGAAGATAAATGTTACTTGTCTTCTATTATGCTGGTTTTAAACTGTATTCAAGGAAAATTTTCTGTAGATGGAGGCAACTTTGCAATAATATGAATTTTCCAGGATAGAGGGTGTGTGTGTACACTTTGTTTACCTGTTTTGGATTGGCATGGTGTATTTTGCTTTCATTGAGAGTTACTATGACTTTGTTTAATAGTAGTCTTCTGGCCAGTTGCAAACACTACTATCCTGTGTGTTGGCTTTTTAGTACTCTGCAATGTGTGACAATAGATAACATCATTACCTGACCTTTTCTATATGGCTTTTTATATGATGACATGTGTTTGCTACCAGAGGTTTATTAGTGACTTCTGATACACATTCTATTCCTTAGTGATAGCTGACCCTTTGATTTTGTTTTTGTCATTCTTTCTTTAAAGAAATAGCTGGTTTTCCTCTTTTAAAACTCCCTGATCTTAAAGCATTGGCTGTACTTTTGTGCTACTAGTATTCTAGATGTCTCAGTTTTGGAATTTTTTTTTACTTAAAACATTTGAACATTTATATTTTTATCACCTTTTAGGAGGTTATCTGCATGTGTGGGCTTATGGGCAACAACTGCTTACTTTAAAAGGCTATTTCTTTGTTCTTCCTTTTTCTTTTGAACTCATTCTGATTGAAAGTAAAGGGAGTCTGGGGTAGTACTTTGAACCTAAAGTATGTGACCTTTGTGAAATTATTGCTTAAGTTGTTCAGTGTGTTACTGTTTTGTTATTGTCTACAAAGAGTCTCAGACTTTTGATTTCTGTTAACAGTCTCACTGGTTATTATATTATTTTATATATATATCTAACTATATTACTGTTTAGGGGCAGTGATGCATCAACTAAAGTAAGTTATTTCTACTTCTCAGATGATCGAAGTAAGGCTCTGAGAGATCTAATAAATTGGCCCAGGTTACTGAGTCATTAAGCATTTGAGCTTGGACTCCTTATCAAGTTCTGTCTGACTCCTAAATCCCATAGCCTTAGATCCTAAAGTACTGGACTAATAAGTGAATGCAGGGAGCTAAATTATTCTCAGTGTTGTATATTCTCAGTGTTGGAGGTTCATATTCTAGGGCAGATTTTTAAAATCAGCCTTAGTATTGCTTGGGTTTGAGGGGTAGGAGAAAAATCACAGACAATTTTTGTGTTTGTGCTAATCCAGCACCCCCTTAGGCACTGTGTTTTTTGACTAGGATCTGGGATGTGGTGGGCATAGAGAGATGCATGGCTGGATTTTATGTACGATCTGTTGGAACAGGACATTTATAACCATTTGACTTTTTTCTGCTCTTTGCTGTTTCATCCCTGGAGTGTTGTCTTACCTCCGTTTGTTCAATGACAGGGAAGACAGGAGAAGAGAGAAATCTCTGGAGTCTAGCTCTACTCTTGCATGCCTGTCTTGCTTTGGTCTTGAGAGTTTGCAGGGCCTTTTGTACACAGACCCTGCTTTTCATCCCAATACTATCAAGTAGGCTGTGCCTACCTAACTGTAAGTAAAATTACTTGTCCTGGTTAAAGAATTCAGGGATATTAAGTGAATCTCTTTAACTGTTTTGAATGTTGAAGTTAATTTCCGAAGCATGCTGTAGTAGGTTACAGTATTGGTGTTGATGTACAACATTTTAGGAACAGTAGAAATGATTTACCTCATGACCTTTACTTTTTAGTTAATTTATTATTTTTTCATCTCAATATAGACCAGGCTAGCCTTGAGCTTGGAGTGATCTTTCTCCTGACTTCTGAGTGTCAAGATTTCAGGCTTGCATTGCTATGCACTGTAGCTTTTCCTTTTCAGTCAAGTTTTTGTTGCAAACTTCATGGAAATGTAAATAAAGAATTTGAAATGAGATAATTTTATGAGACATTCATAATTCATAGGGCATTCATTTTCTTGTATCCCTCTAATTTTGAAGATTCATTTGTAGCTTTATGTTTTGATGAAGTGTTAATTTATCTTCTGCCTTCAAATGATGAAGTAACTGACCTCCTGAAGATGGGGTTAGAAATATAAGCTATTTTTTAAAGCAAAAAGTTGCTTCAGTGAGTTTTCCTTGTGCTAGGTCTTCTCTCTCAGACCTTGGTACTGAAGCTAAACATCAGTTCAGTTGACAACTTTACTCAATTCTAGGCAACAGTGGCTATGCGCTGCCTGTAGAGACAGTGAATCCATTCTGGCTCTGACACCCAATTTTATTGTAAAACACATTCATGTTGACATCATATCAGTTTTCTGAACTATTACATGCATAAAAGAATTCACCCCTTCCATCCAGCCTTTCTCAGCTTCCAGTAAGGAGAAATCCTTACAAACCCAGTATTTTCACTTTACATTTAATCTGGTCCAGTCTAGAAAACAGCCACTTCAGTTCTTTAAAAATCATTTTTATTTCGGCACCTAGTGGAGTGTATTAGTTTAATGGTCTTCATCGGAAGGAGAGAACTAAAGAGAAATGCAGGAGACAGTGTTTGGCCAGAGCAGTTTAAGTTAAGGTAAAACAGGTCAACATTGACTGAAGATTATGGGAATTAGTTGCTTCAAGTTCTTTAGCAGCCAACTGGCATTTGGAGTGGACCTGCTAGCCTCTTTGGTGCAGGACTGTGAATTCTGCTGCCCACCAGAACTCTGTGATTGTATTGTTTTGTGAAATCTTTCCCTTGCTGATTTTTTGGTCCTTGTTTTTCTTAGATTAGAATATATATATATATATATATATATATATTTAAATATATATATATTTAAATTTAGAATCTGTTTCAGATATGACACAAATCATCTTTGGTTTATGGAACAAAGAATTCATCATATGTACAAAGCACAGCCCTGCCTTTTAAGTCCAGTCTAACTTGGTACTGGGTTTTTACCGAGGTTATCCTTGGCTTTCATGATAGAGCAATTTAGCCTTTTTATTTTTTATAGTGCTTTGTTGACTTATTTATTTTCAAAATTCTAAAATATTAAGATATTTCCTTCCCCTTTTTTCTGTGAATACTGGCTTCCTTAAAATACTGCAGACATAGTTGGAGGGATTTAATAAGATTTTCCTTGTTATTTAGTCTTACTGTTCTGAGTCTGTCCATTGGGAATTTCATTTGCCCATAAAAGATTGACATTCTAACATGGAGTGATTGCAAATTTTGTTTCTAAACTAATATCATAAATGTTTCCATTTGATTACTTAAATGTGAATATGTAATTTACATAGGATTTTAAAAGGACTGCTTCTCAAGATTATAGATATATATGTTAATTAATTCTTACCTATATTGTTTTTTGGTCTGGTATATATGATGCTGTGGAGTACACAGAGAATTTTAAAGAGGTTTTGTGTCTCCCCCACCCCCCATTATCTATATTTCCTTAACATTGTGGGCAGAAAAAGGTTGGAACAGAAAGAGAAAATTGCAAACATAGCCTGACTTTCCACTGGCTGGATGCACATTATCTTTATCTTTATTTATTAATAAAAGACGGAATGCCTTGGAAAACAAAAGGTTTTAATGGCCGGTGCTTGGTATCCTTGACAACGGTCCCGAAAGAATATTACATTAGGGCACCAGAGAACTTTTAAAAATAAGTAATGGAATTCCGTCTCTGTTATGCTTTTAGTAGTCATTTCGGCCATGGTGCAGCGAGGTCATAAGCTGAGCTCAGTGAAGGGAGCCAGAACATGAAATGATGCTGAGAGAACGTCTGGGAGATGAGAGGTACAGAATTACAAGCGAAAGTGCAGGCCTGCTGAGGCAATTACAGCTTAATGGGGTCATTTGGAAGGCAATTGCCAGGGGTTAATGTAGTATGGAGAGATGAGGTGAGATTGAAGTGAAATTTGGGGCTGGAAATGTGTTAAGATGAAAGATCAGAGAGCAGCAGAATCTGCAGTGGTGAAGGTTTATAACATGCAAAGATTTAAGAAAATGTAAAAAAATAATGCCCACGTTTTAAAAAAAGTGACTGTAAAATTTTTAAAAGATGTTTTCCTAAAAGAGTTTTCCAGTTAGAAAAGAAAAACATATTAAATGTAAAGAATCTATTTCTAAAGAAATTTTCTATTAAAATTCATATTTATTTTTATTTGGACCAGTTTTAGATCACAATGTTAACACTGGCACTAGTATCTATGCAAGTAACTGTTTCATCTAACAGAATACCACCCCTTCTTAAAATCTTAGAGTTTAAAAACAAAACAAATCAAAACAACAAAAAAACAAAACCAAGAGCGATTCCAAGGTATACATATTTGACATATTTGTAATGGATTCACCACATCATCTTTTCAGGCATTAAAATATATAAAATGTCAAAATATTACCAGACTGCAAGCTAGCATTCTTTGAGTGGGTATTTTGGTTCTGAAAAGTATGCTTAAATATTACAGGTGTTTAAATTAAAAATGTCAAACTATGAAGGCATAATGGAAGAAATCATTTTTACATAGTTTTAAGCAGTACATGGTTTGAAAAAGCTTTGCATGCCAGACTGTTGTGAATGAGTGGAGTTCATAAGAATTCAAAGGACAAAAGAGATCATTATGCTCTGTTACCTCAGCTAGTTCATTTCCTTAATTGCTGAGCGTAATCCAGTCTTGGAAGAAAACTCTAGGGCTTTAAGAAGATCAACACCGGCACCTTATGGCACAGAAAATGGAAACCCTCTCCTGTAGTTGCCACTTCAGGAACACTAAACCTTGATCAAAGGCTGAACTTTTCTTAAGGTCGGCCATGTGAACATCCCCTGGAGCTGTACCATTCGCTGAACCGTAATGAAGTTTAGTAGGTTCAGCACCATTTCTCTCTGACTGTGACCGTCCTGGATCACTGACTAGCAATAGCATATTATCAGCCTTTCACATAGGTGAGGCTTAAACATAGTTATGGTTAGCAGCATATTCTACTTAAAAAAAAAACAAAACCTGTTCTTTGCAGATTATGAAACTACACAAACTACTATTAGTATCTAATTGCTTTAGCAAGAAATAGGATGTGGTGATTTTTTTTCCCCCAGTTATTTTTAAAGGGATTGCTTGGTATATTCTCTGAAGCTAAATCTTGCAGAAAACCTTGAAAATTCCTGTAGGTTTTTCCACAAAGTCCTTTACTGTGTAATGTGGATGCAGCTGCAACTGCACTTTTGTTTACATTTTTTTCTTACCTGGACAACATTTTAGCTTTGTTTTGAGGGTAGTTTTTCTTACAGGATGTGTATAGTTGCATACGTTAAGCTTTGAGAAAATGCACTGAGACAAAAAAATATGACCTTTAAAAGCATGGTTGAGTTGCATTCATTTTATAACCATCAAAGCAACTCTGTACTGTTGTAAGGTAGAAAAATCAATGATGCAATCTTTTTCCTTTTGCCTCGTGCAATCCGTAATTGAAATGGAAAATCAAATGAACGGCTAACAGATAATTGTTTTATCAATATTCCCTGCCTGCCCTACAAGGGTCAGCATAGAATGATCATGAGCCAGGGATATGATGAGGACAAAATGTGAAATTGAACAGCAAGGAGGCAATAAATCAGCCTTGACAAGAAAGAGTGACCAGCATGTAGCTGTTGTAGGCAGCTTTGGGGACAGTTTATGTCTCAGGTGTCTGTCCTGATTTAAAAATGTATGTGGCATTGCCACCATTAAACTTGGCTATTTCTGGGTTACAGTACCATAAGATAATGCACTCCTTAAGAAAACGTGAGCAAATCTTTGGACCCCTAAAGTACTGTAATTTATATTAAAAGGAAAATGATAAAGTACATTTCCATAGATTCAGATATTCTACATTGGTGTAGTTAGCATGTAAATAGTATTTCATTACGGTGTTGTGTTTGTGCAATAGGCAGTGACTGAAAAGTGAGTAGATTAGCTTTATCTCAGTACATTCTAGAAAGTTTTTAGAAATAAATATTACTTTTTCCTTATATCTTGAGGATATTTAAGCTACATAGCAATGTATTTAAGGAAAGACGATCTAAACAAAAAGGATGACTTGTCTACCCAGGATTTCTTTATTTTCCTGTCCTTTAGGAATTAGTGTCCTTTAGGAATTTCTCACTTGTCAGAGAAATACGAGTGCAAATATTCAGTAGTAGTATGGAATGTGTAGGCTTGGATAAATATTATTGCTTTGAGTCCATATTAGTACTAGATAACTTTTTGCATAACTAAAACACTGAAGTGTTTTTTTCATATAAGACATGTTGATAGAGGTACCTGAAGCTCCCACATTATACATACTGCTTGCAGAAGTGTAAAATGGTACAAACTTTTGGCCATTTTAGAAAAGTATTTATAAAATTTTTAAGATGCATTACCAAATACTTTACAAATCAGTACTGAGGAATTAGGGATGTTTATATATGTATATTCACACACATGTATATATGGTCACAGTAGCAACACCCTCTTGTCCATCCTTCCTGTGTTAAATTTTAACAAAGGTGAATTTTTAGACATGTCACAGAAGACAGAACATTAGTTCTCCAACCATTACGACCAATTGCGCCCTATTATTACTTCCTTTTTCTATCCTTTAAAGTATATCCAAAACATCATATTTCACTTGTATATATTTTAATGTGTACTATTAAGAAAGCAAGTAATACTTGCTTTTTAGTACTTTTTAATAAAAAAAGCATCATAATTTAGCCACTGATACATTATTTTGTATTAGCAATAATTCCTTGGTATCATATATCCAGAGAGTTTAAACTAAAAGGGTTTAAACAAAAGATACCCACTGCAATTGATGGATCATTTTAAGTCTTTGCAAATTTAAAGCATCTTTCTCTTTTTGTTGTTGTTGAACAATTGGTGGTGTTTGTGCTGTAATTTCACGCTTTAGATTTTTCTGATTGTATCCTTGTGGTATAGTTGAACATGTTCCTCTGTTTTTCATATTTCCTGGAGATTGACCATCGACAAGCCAAGTCAGAATCAGGTCTCAGTGCTTTCTTGGCATGTTGTTGTGTTCTCTGTAAGGTAGTGCACAGTGTCTGCTTTCTTTCTTGGTAATGTTGATAGCTGTTAGTGCTCTGTGCATACATCAGTTAGTTTACCTGGGGTTGTGAAACAAATGTTCTGTTTCCTTTTTCATTCATTACTTGGAATGATCTATGAGGAGAAATCTTCTCTGCTTCTACTACTCAGTTACTTGATGGTGTGGTTCGTACTTTACTTCTAATAGAACTGGAAACCTCTGGTTTG
The DNA here is from genome assembly GCA_035773235.1 of Eospalax fontanierii. Classification (NCBI taxonomy): domain Eukaryota; kingdom Metazoa; phylum Chordata; class Mammalia; order Rodentia; family Spalacidae; genus Eospalax; species Eospalax fontanierii. The sequence goes on from CM069541.1 coordinate 54,460,563, forward strand.
AGGACCCAGCCTGCAGGTAGAGCACTTGCTTAGCACCACAAATGAGGAGAATTGAAATGTTCAACATAGGTAATTTGGTTAAATTATACTATAATCATGTGGTGGAATTTAATGTAATTATTTAAAATTGTGTTTTACAATGCTTAATAATATGGAAAATGTTCAATATAGTAAATTTATAAAATAATATGACATATTTATAGAACTGCCATGTACTTTCACTTAGGAAAAAAATACTGAAAGAATAATGGCCAAATATTTATGCTGTGATGGTTGCTTTTTGGTAAAGGAGTTAAGATTTTGTTATATTTTCTTCTTGGTACTTTTTCTGTTTTTCAACTTTTTCACAAAGATTCTATATTTGTCTTACAGTTACTTTTCCCCCATTATCAAATGTTCAGATGAACGAAATACAGCCTAGGGACTGGAGCTGTTCTAGTAGGCTATCTTGTTCCATCTTTTAACCCATGAATTAACCTGTAGAATGGTTGTAATTGCAGAGGCACAAATAGATCACTGCAATCTAAATTAAGTGCTATCTTCCCTAATAGGTTTTTGTGATAGGTATGTTTCTTATTATCTCCGTACAGCCAGATGCCTCACACAGGGCCTGGCACAGGGCAACATCCATAAGTACATTGACTTGATCTAGCCTAACGTGATGGTTAATGTCCCGTTCATTGGTAGTCTTTTATTCCATATTGGTGAAAGATTTCCACCTTGGAATATCTAATTTAGAGTCTAGTTTGGGCATCACACAGACTAGAGTGTTTCAAATCTCTCTTGAGTATGTACCCTGTCTCATAATGATCAGCCTCTTTGGTTAATAATCACATAAAATGACTTCATGGTACAATCTCCATCTCTTTCTGTCCCTTTCTCGCCTCTTCCTTATCTTGTTCTTCCTCCCTTTCTCTCCCCACCCCCCTTCTTCCTTTCTCCCTCTCTGGGTTTAGAGACAGAGTTTCACTGTCTAGCTGAGGTTGGCTGAAAACTCACTATAAACCAGACTGTCCTGTACTCACAGTCCTCCTGCTTCCACCTCCCAAGCAATAACATTATTATAAGCACACATCACAGTGCCGAGCTAGGTATAGTTTATTGATTCCAGCAGTCTTGCTCATTTCATTTTTTGGTCTTGTGCTCAATTATCTTAATTTTTAAATCTTTTGGAGTGAAAGCATTGTGGTTCATTTTGCAGTGATCATATTTGGTTTCATGCATGTCATTTTGTAAGAAGACAACAATTGTGTCCTGTAATACTTGTATATTTCTTAATATCTTAAAATCTATTACTTTTGAGAAGTATTCAATGACTAGTTGTTGAATTAATTAGAATGTTGCGGTTGGAATCATTACTATAAAGTCAACATTATTAATGATTAGTGCTATATGTAGGATGGAAGAGATGGAAGAAAAACAGTATTTTAGTACACTGTCCTCTTTGAATTACTTTTAAGATTTATTGTGTTCAGAACTGAAGAGTTTATTCTGTACTTAATATTTGCTAGACTTTGTTCTAGATTCTAAATATATAACAGTGAACAAAACAGAAACTATTATTGCGTGCCTGCCTCCTATATAACCGCAATCTGGTACCTATATAGAATCACAGAATCTTGCTTATATATGACAATGTGTAATGATTTCTAAGGAGTCAGCAGCCATATTCTATGTGTGGATATGGCTCTGCAGTAAGTGTCCATTAATTTCTGTATGGTTTTCAGGTAAGGTGTGCAGTAATAAAATACCTAGAGAAAGGGAAAGAAACATTTATTGAACACATACCAAGTGTCAAATACTTTATTAAGAATTTTGACATGCCTCACTCATCTTACTTAATTCTCACAGGATCTCTGGGAGGCATGTTAGAATTTTGATTTTCATCAATGGGGGAAAAAAAAAACTGTGGTTCTGAGATGTTAATCAGCCTTCTCAAGATAACAGAGCTAATGAGTGAGTGGAAGTGCCTCATTCAGAAACCTCTCTTAATTGCAAAGGGTTTCTTCTATAAGCCTTGCTGTGGAGGATGTTCCATAGATTGACTTGCTGAATTTCCAGAATGATTTACTTACATTCAGCAGGTAAGGTCTGGTTTTCTTGTCTGTGTTGCACTTTGTAGAGCAGTGTGTTCATGAGGAGTGAGAGGGTGTGTGGGAGTCTGTTAGCAGAAGGGCCTGTCAGTGTTTGCAAGTGGCTTGAAGTGCTGGGTCATCATGCTTAATGTACATTATTAAATTGGCACACATGCTGGGAATGATGGTACATGCCTTTAATCCCAGCAATGGGGAGGCAGAGGCAGGCAGATCTCTGTGAGATTGAGGCCAACCTGGTCTACATAATGAGTATAGTGAGTGCCAGGCCCCCCAAAAGGGGGTGGGGCACACATGAAGAACCTGTGTACACATACCTGAGTCACCATGATTGTGCTTCCCTACTGCTCACATCTATTCCTGCCCTCACCATTTTAGCATTTCTGAAACAAGGGTGACTCCTAGATTAAGATCATGTCATAGTCTAATTTGTGCTTTGTAGTCCAGGCTGTCCTATGTAGCCCAGCGTGGCCTTGATTTGTGGCTATCCTCCTCCCCCAGCCTCCCAGGTACTGGGATTATTGCTGTGAGCCACCACACCTGACCAAATATTTTCTTTCTTTACAGAAGCATGTAAAAGCATGGCAAGTCTTAGATTTGATAAGATAGAGTCATGTACATTTTTAGTGACACCCAATGTATATATATAATGTTTACTAAAAGCCACATAGAATCTATTTGAATTGTCTGTTTATTGTTAGTATCTTTTTTGACTTAGATGTACGTGACAAGTGCTTACACTTAAGTGTAGTCACTGCAGACCAGGAGTCTTCTGTTAGGCCATACTCACTTCCTTTCAGCATGCCGAGTGGTCTGCAAAAGTTATCTTTCAATTTTATTAATTTTTACTTATTCTCCATGTAACTATGTTGGAGTATTTTTGGAGCATTTATTAATATGCTTATAGACTATACCTATGTTACTGTATGTTTTGAAGAATTATGTTTTGAATGCATCATATGATGTAATATGTAATGATTGCAAAGATGTCACCAGCTTCTCTATGAGTCATTGGCTCAGTTTTTAAACACACTTGAATGAATCACTGACTAATAAGAAAAAGAGACAACATTATAGAAATTAGTATCTTGAATATTAAGTTTTGCTAACAGAAATTAAGAGAAAATGCCATATTCTTTTAAGTTTTGTTCTCAATGCATTTATTTCCACGAGAACCTACAGAATTTGCTGAATGATGGGAGGTTTGGCATAGTTGGGAACATATGTATCTTTGAGTTTTACATGTTATTCTGGTGTTAGAGGAGTTTTTACATTGGCAGCTGTAGGACTCTGTGGTGTTACTAGTCAGGACACTGCAAGCTCAGGCCTGGGCTGAACACAGGACTATGCTGGTTCTTGTTTAGTTTTGTTATAACTTGCCTTTGAAACAATAACGATGATACTGTGCACGTTACCTTTCACAGTGTCCCTTACCTATTATTTAAATGTTCAGACAGAAAATATGATTAGGTAAGACAGGATGTGAATGAAATAAATAATAATTTGCATAAGAAAAGTGTGTCTTTTTTAAAGACAGTAAGCACAAGGTCAAGACTAAAATTTCAGTTTACAAAGCTTTTCTTTTTCTTTTGCAGAAATATAGATAAGCACATGAATTAAGTTTAAAAGTCTTATAAAAACTAAAGACAAAAATCTTGCTGAAAATGAACATTTTAAATCATGCTAAGTCTCTTTGTATTTTTACTCATTCTCTTCTAGGGCATTGACAAAAATATGAAATTGATTTGGTTGAAGGGTGTTAAAGAGCCGACAGCCAAATGTCACAAACAATGAATGGCCGCAGTGCTGAGAAAATCAATAGGAAGGTTAAGCTGGTCTTGTGAAAGACTTGGCAGACTGCTCTGTCCCAGGAAGATATCTGTCTTCTGGCCTTAGTTGCATGATCAAAAGGAAAACTTGATAGGTTTAATGAAGGGAGATACCGTAAAACTGACAACAGAAATATAGACACTGTGGTAAACCGTAGTGCACATCAGTGAGTAGAGCTATTAGATACATTTTTCAGCCTGAAAAAGTATTTATGGGTAGAGATGTCAAAAATATTAACATTCTTTTACTTCTTCATTGATTCCTCTATGAGCAAATAAATTTGCCTGAAGTAAACAAAGGTTTGCATTTGGCTAAGTGTATAATAAGGTGTTAAATGTGCAAGACAGAATAATTACTCTTTTAATTAGTGAACTCCTTTTCCAAGTCTGTTCATTATAACATTTAAAGTCTAAATCAAAATTACATCTTTGTCACTCAGATTAAATGGAAAGTGTTGTGAAAGATCAGAAGCTTTGGTAAAAGAGGACAGCCACTGACTTGTCCATGGAAATAGAAAGTCAGCCACTGCACATTTAGGTGGGTTTATGATTCATTAGTCCATCCCACAGGCTGTTAGAAGATGTTTTATAGAAGCACCCTCTTTTACAATTTTATTGATAAACAGTATGCTGGCCTAAAAAAATACTTCACTCTGATTGTTTTGCTCCTAGCTGTATATAATGAGGTGTGACATTTTAATACATACCAAATTAGATTAAGATCATTTATAGATTATCTTTCTTTGCAGTTTACTGTAGTTTATTTTTGATCTGCTGTATTCCAAGTAACATTTTATGTTGACATTATCTTTTTATACCTGAATTTCCTAAGAACTCTTACTGTTGTACAGAAACAGTTACTTCTTGGGTGTTTTTTTTTTTTTTAAATAAGTCAGTATGCTAGATTCTGATATAAACAACAGTATTAAAGGCATTTGTTCCTAAAAAATAATGCTGTCTTAAAATTGGCCACTCCATTTTATTTTATTATTTATCATTAGATGTGACATTCTCTATGCACATCTCTAGATATGTTTGAGAAAAAAGGCATCATTAAGTTTAAAATTCCCAAATGTGATCACCAGAGTAGAGAAGATGATGACCTGTTTAAAACCAATAATAAAAAGAGAAGAAGAAGAAAGAAAGGGAAAATGCCTGGCAGATTTTCTGTAAGTGGACGCTCTAGTAAAAATGCCCCCTACTTTGTCGGGATGGTATTTGGAGGGCTGCTGCCATATGTTACTTTCCTTTTTAGCTGGGATTATGCCATCATTATTGCTGATAAAAGCTGTTTACTGCCTTGGCAAAGGAATGATGCTTGGAGCAGTTTTGGAAACCGTCATTCAGTTTACAGAAAAGTTCATTTAGTGCCAGATGCTAGAATCCTAGGTCTTTGTTTTCTTTTCCCATTATTATCCATCCATTGTCTATTTCCTTTTTTCCTTTTCTAATAAAATGCTGCCTCTTACTACCTGTTTTTACTCAGGCAATTAATGTGGGAGGTTATCTAAATGATTACATTCTCCATGTGAACTGATCAGTACTAAAGATGGGTCATTTGGCTTTGAGAACCACTGACCAGATTTGGAATAAGCACTGCAGAGTGCAATGAGATTCCAGCTTCTAAACACTGAACGTGTGCGCTTTTAGTACTATTGCACATCAAGGGGAGCCTCGCTCAGTCTTGGAATAAGCTTTTGGCTAATATGCTGACTCTGGAAGCACTGGTCAGCTTATCACATTGTTTTTATACTGTTAGAATTAAAAAAGGAAGCAAAATTCTATTTTTTTCCATAAAATGCTAGATACATGGTTATAACCTTTTATGAGAATTTAGTTATTTTCCTGAAAAATTTCCTCTGCTTTTAAACATAATATTTGGTAATAACTGCATTATTGGATTGAATTGCCATAGGAACTTGTAAATTGAAATAATAGTAAACTTCTTTGTTAATTAGCATATAATACCTGCCAAGTCTTTGGTACATACTTAATAGTATTAAGTAAGGAGATTGTTTTGTTTTTAATGTCTTCTTTGGTCAAATTTTCATTAAAATAGCTTATCTTTCAGTGTCTAAACTCCTGCACCCCCAATTGCAGGGCTTCCCTGTGGAGTAAGTATGTATGTGCAAGAGTATGTGATTTGTTGATGCACCCAGAAGGCACACGTTTGACCATGTTTGTATTCTAAGCCAACCATATTTATCCATGCCTGTCTTGAATTTATAATTATTGTAACTGAAAAATTACCTTCTCTACATAATGTTGACAAGTTAGGGCTTTGTTGGTTCATCAGAATGGTGCCCTCAGTGTCCCAAAGTCTGCTCTATTCCAGCGGTCTCTCTTTTTTAGGGTCTGCTGCCAAGAGAACAAAATCCAAAAGTCAGTGCAAACTCTACATTTTCTAGTGTGAACATTAAAAATTATTTTATTTTATGTTTGAGTAAGTGCATCTTGTACATGCAATGCCTGCAGAGGCCAGAAGAGTCAGATTCCCTCAAACTGGAGTCACAGATGGTTGTTAGCTACCTTGTAGGTGCTGGGTATTGAACCCAGGTCCTCTGAAAAGCAGAAAGTGCTCTTAACCACTGAGCCATCTCTATAGTCCCTGGTGTAAGCATTAAAAAAAGTTATCTACTATAAAACTATTCTTATTTAAAGTACATTGAAATACATGCAGCCCTGTATCTCACAGGTGACCCACTGAAAATTCAGAGTTTTGGATCACTTTAGGTAGGAAAGAAGAAAAACTTTCTTCAAATTTTTCCAAATATGAGATTTAACAATACAAAATTTCAGTGTCAGATTGAAATTGGAAAATTATGGTCAGCTAGGAAAAATGATTAAATATCCTCAATCAAAATTGCGATCATGGCCTGTGAGATGGCTCAGAAGGCAGTGGCTTGCTGCCAAGCCTGGTAACCTGAGTTCTGTGTCCACCAGGTAGAAGGAGAGGGATCGAACTCATGAAAGTTGTTCTCTGACCTTCACATGTGTGTTGTGATCACACACACAATAAATGTTAATTAAGAAAAATTGAGATCATTTGAGTTGAGTTTATGTGTATCCATTTTCTTTTTAAACTTGTGTTTTGTGGTTATGAATGAATGTTTTTTATTTATTTGAATTACATATAAATTTTCACAATTTAAAAATGAGAATTGAAAGAGTACATGTAAAAAGTTTCAGCTGCATTTTAGAATAGATATTTTAATGCTCAGTGCTAATTAATAAATTGACACTAACATGGAAAATACCTGTTTATTTAAACAAAGAAAGTTAATTGGCTACTTTATAATACATCTTAGTACCTGGCTCCATATACTTCTGTAGGAGGAATCCTTGAAGAATAGGATACTTTGTATCAAACTATAGCTGTCATTTTAGTTTCGTGAATATTTATTTTATTTTTGTTCTTCCGAAACAGGATGTTTGTTACATTTTAGCCCAGGTGGGCCTGCTTTTCTTTCCCAAGTAGTTGGTATTATAGGCAGGCTACCACCATGTCTTAGCTGAATTTATTTTTAATACTGAAGTTTGCAGCTTTAAGATAGCTTTTGCTTCTCAAATGAGTATCTTTTATATTGTATTGGCAAAATTGTTAGTGAAAACTACCAGTTTAGAGAAAAGCCTGCTTCCTTCCCTGTTGATCCAAATACATGTGTTTTAGGGGATTTTAGGGCATGGACATGCGTGATGGGGTGTGTTCAGATAGTGCCCTATTTCCACAGACTCGATGCAGCACTCTCAGTCTCCCTCTCCTTCCTCCCGGTGTGTGATTTTTTTCTTAAGGAGTGCAAGCATTGCATCAGTGTCTTTCAGGGCAACGGAAGGGTAGTTTGGGCTTAAAGAATTTACATTGGACTCACATTATCTTACAGTCTGGTTCTGGACTCCCAGACTGGCTGTTTTTTATTGTTATGACCTTGGACTAGTCATAGAACTTTTTTTGAGATTTCGGTTTCTGATACTTGATTTCTGATTACCAAAAACATGCATAATATCTGTTTGAGAACATGCTGATGAAAGAGCCTGGGGCAAATGGCTGCTGGGTAAGTAGTAGACATTTTTATTACCAGTAAACTAGACTGTGTCAGTCTGGGTGACTCTTGTTAAATGAAGTCAGTTCAGTCTTATCTTTCTGGCTAATCTGCATGAAGTGCTTTTAACATGAATTTCATATTTTGGTGGTTGATTCAGTTCTGGCAATTCAGTTAATCAGCCACCACAAACTCAGTGGCTGCCTCCCGTGGTATTATTGATAGTCTGTGAAGTTTGAGATGCTGTCATCAGGGCCTTGCCGCAAACCTGGGCATAGTGGGATCAGAACTTCAGTTTCATTTTAATTGAAAGTCAGTCTGAGAAGGTCTAGCTTTTATATTCTGATTCATACTTGAGTTTATGATGTTTTTATTGCCACATTTTTTACAATTCTGAAGGTTTTCATTTTGCTTATGTCAATAATTTAAAGTTTATGAATACATCAAAATTTCTAAAGCACTTGACATCTAAGCAAGATGTATTAGAGATGCAGCAGCAGCACTTCCTGTTGCATGCATTTCAAGTTTGATTCTAATTGGTCTTGATTTGCTTGGTTTTTTAAGGTAAAGTTTTTCTTTAAAAAAATTCCTGCAAAGAGTGATCTCATCAAATTATAGGTGCCTTCTTTATAAAACCATGCTCTTATTAGAGTACTATGTTACATTTGGTTGAGTGTATAGGGTTTTTTGTTTTTTTTTTTGTGGTGGTGGTGTTTCATTTTCATTGTTATTCTATGGGGAGAATGTCACTTTTTCCCTGTTTAGATAGATGCATCTAGAACCAAATGAGGGCAGTAAAGTCCAATATAAGGCCTTACAAATGAAAGTTTTGTTTCTGTTTGTGCAGTACCTTGTTCCCCTTTCACGTACCCTGGGAAATCACACTGATCAATAGTTCCCATTTCAGTACAACTGCAGCAAGCATTACAACTGTAAAATTTACAACATTGTCTGCTGTAAATTTTAATTGGAAAAGCCTTATAGCTTTGCTCTATCTTTGGAGGCTTAAATCTATATGATTTTTTTAAGTAAAAAAATTTACAGCATAATATCATGTCATACAATTTTTATGGACATGTAATATAAATAGGACCATACCATAGCCTTATTGGAAAAAATAACTATAAAAATATATTTTAATGCCTAGTACATTCAACATTTTTGCTATAAGAACAATGGACTTGGTAAAGTAATTTAATGAATGTTATAAATAATTATGAACAATATCAGGTGAGAATATTAACAAATAAATTTCCTAATAAAAGGTATATTCTGTGGCCTTTGTGTCCCTAGCGAGGCCTCTTTTTGAATCAGCATGAAATCCTCTGTGTAGAGCTCATATTCTGAGTCAGACAACTGTGAGAAAAATGTTGCTTTCTGCACAGCTTTATTTCTGTCACAGGTCAGGCTCAAAATGCTGTGTGATACAGTTATTGACTCTAATCTGGGCATAAACACAAGTCCTCAAGCACCAGCCCAATTAATAATTTGCATAATTAACATGCATATTAAATAGGGACTGGCCTTGCATCTGTATTTGCAGTGATTGGGGTAATGAGGGCTAACGGAGCGGTGCCTCGGGCCTGTGTTAGCAGACGTGTGGCAGTAGTAATTTTTGCTTGGATTGACAACTGCTAGACAAGCGGTCCCAGCATAAAGCTAAAGCCCGTTTGGCAGTATTAATCGTTGACAAACTGCTCTTAAAGCTGTAACATTGTTTCTGTCAGTTGTTTGGTTTGATGTCACTGTTAGACATAATAAATCAATAGTGTCAGAATTTGGTAATGTTTATAGCTAGCAAGGTTTATTATTTCATATGACTGTCATGTACAAATGGTGGTATCATGGCTGACTCTAAATTATCAAAGACAGAATATTGCTTTGAATATACTTCTGTAATTTTTGTTTCAGTGAATATTTGCCATCTGGAAATGCTTTTGGTTGGTATGCCTGCCCAATTCTTTCATGTACTGTGATCTTATGAAGAGGATGCAGTTAAATTTCTTCAAAGTTGATTATGGGTTTAAATTAGGAAAATATACCTAGGTTCCTCAGTTTTCCCTGTATTTAAATGTTGATGCCACTTGTGTTAAAGAGTCCAAGCATACTGAGATCCTCAGAGTGTAGCTTGAATTTCAGGGGAGTGTAGGGATATATAAGAAGGAACATTGTATTGTATGCACCTATTATTTATGGGGAAAGTAAGAAATATTTAGAGATAGAGGTAAAATGCTTTCTTTCGAATCATTCTTACTAAAATTTCAACTAAACATTTACTCTTTCTCCTGACTCCCCTTATCATGAACTTTTTATATTTTCCTTTATATTTTCAAGATGTTCCATTAAAAGCAAACTCAACAAGTGATGTTATTTGATTAAAAACACCCCCATTCAAATTTTACAGGTCCACTTACTAGCGAGTAGGTAAACATAAATCATATAGCTCTAGCATGTTCATGAAAAAAAAAAACTAATAAAATAAGGATATTTTCAAGGACATGGAATCTTATTATAATTTTGCATAACATTCTTGTTTCTACTTGAACATATATCTAATTACAGTATTTGTGAATTAAAGAATTTTGTGACTGTCTTATTTACCTTCAGTTGCTGTGATAAAAACACTGACCAGAACCAACTTGGGGATGAAAGGGTTTACTTCACCTTCAGCTTACAGTTCAAAATGGAGGGAAGACAAGGCAGGAGCTCAGGGTAGGAACTGAAGTACAGGCTGTGGAGGAACACTACTTCCTGGTGTGCTCCCCTGGCCTGTGCTTAGCCTGCTTTTTTATATAGTGCAGGGCTACCTTCCCAGGGGTGGCACTGCCCACAGTGGGCCAAACTCTCCCACATCATTCAACAATCAAGACAGTGCTTCACAGACATGGCAACAGGCCAGTCCAATGGAGACAGTTCTTCAATTGAGGCTCTCTCTACCCAGGTGTATCAGGTTGACAACTAAATAACACAGTGACCTACTAAAGTTTGTTAAGTAAGCTAATAAGCATTTATTAATTATGGGCATAAGAAGCATATTAATTAAAAAAAGTAGTCATCTGAAGTGGAGCTACCTTTACTTTTCCATGGAAATATTCTAACTTAAAGGGGGATTAAATAGCACAAAAAAACTACCTGAAATTAGCAGAGGAACATCTGCAATCCCAGCACTTCAGATTATAAGCTCCATGGCCTGATTGGACTACATAATACATCTTATCTCAGAAAGGTGAGGGCTAGGTAGTGATGTAGCTCTATCTGTCTGTGGTAGGGCCCTTAGCACTGAAAACAACAACAACAACAACAAATAAGCATTAGAAGAACCTTTGGGCCACACATGGCAGTGCACATCTGTAATATCAAGGAGACTGTAGCAGGAGAATCTTCTCTGTTTAGTGAAACCCTATAACAAAGCATAACAAAACCAAATCAAGAGCATTTGGTAAGCCCTCTGTTAAGGAACATGATATACCATTCCAGTATCATTTATCTGTGGTCTTGTTTAAACTTACAGTTTCAAAGCTTCCCATTTATTATATATCTTTGTGTATATATCATATAAATAGCATGTGCTACAAGGAAGCCATAGGCAAATAATGACATGAGATCTTCAGGATATAAATTAACTATTACATTAATGTAAACATTCTTTAAAAATCAGCAAATGGGCTGGAGAGATGATTCAGAGGTTAAGAGATGTGCAGCCCTTGCAAAGGGCTGGGTTCAGTTCTCGGCATCCACATAGCAGCTTATAACCGTCCATAACTTCAGTTCCAGGGGTTCTGACATTCTCTTCTAGTCTTTCTAGGCACTGCATGCACACAGTGCACATACTTCATGCAGACAAAGCACCCATACACGTAAAATAAAATAATCTTTTAAAAATCAGTAAACTGAAAATACTACATTTAAACAAAGTTTATTCCGTTCAAAACTAGTATTTCCAGACAGTGCATATTCTGTTTTGAGAACCCTGCTTTTGAAAGAGTTTGGCCATTAAACATATCTCTTTAATGGTGGCAGAATATATACGTGAATCCATAGGTAGAAAACCATATAGAATGAATGCTAATTATGTAATTCTAACATGTTTATGAAAAACTGTAGAAAAATATAGAGGGCATTTTTTAATGATTTAACAGGAATTTGGATTGCTTTCTGCATAATATAAAAAGAGTAACTGGAGGTGGTAATGGGTCAGACAGATTAGGTTATCTCGTATCCCTCTCTTTGCTCATAGAGATGTTCAGTGCTTCTATGTGTTTACAAACAGAGGTCAAGTAGTCCTATGAGGGGAATGGAGGAGAACAGAGAGAGATGATAGTTGCAGATGTGCTGGGGTTACAGAAGTGGTAAAAGAAGACACTGAAGACACTGTAGAGTCACACAAGATTGAATCTTGTCTTTCAGGGCTGTTTAAGTGGTTCCTCTTTGAAGAGACTTTCTTAACCACTTTTGCTAACAGTTCTTCCTGCTGTCCTTCACAGGACTTAACACAGCTAGGACCCCTCCCCACCACACACACACATCAAGGTCCAATGAAGGAGAGATCATATCTATTTCTTTGCCATTTATGGAAGGTAACATGTATGCCTGGTGTGTGCTTAAATGGGCAGGATTGAAATTGAAGGCATTGGGAAGGACTTAGTATTTCTCTAACCCGAGCTCTGTGCTTCTGCTGGTGTGAAGGGGTTACTGATCAAATGTGCTTGATTCCCCTGACATCCATCTGCAGCTGATAATGAGAGAAAGAAGTGGCTTGTGCTGTCTCTTCCAAAGCCACCGTAGGTTCTGGGTGTGTTTGAATACCTTTTTCCTCTTTTCCCCCTTTACGACCCTTGGAGCTTTGAGAACACCCAGCGAGCGCTCCACCATCTGTACAGCTTTAGATTTTGCTGCTGTTGGTTGTATGCCTATCAGTTTTTGTGATAGAGCAACAAATTTTTGTTTTGTTTGAGACAGGATCTTCCTTTAGCCGTAGCTGGTCTGGAGCTCTCTATGTAGACCAGGCTAACCAGCCTCCATCTTACAGAGATCCACCTGCCTCTGCCTTCCTAGTGCTGGGAGTCAAGGCATGTGCCACCAAGCCCAGAAGTAAAATTATTTTTGAGTAATAAATACCACAAACTAATAATAAAAAATAAAGAACAGATAATAACAAGTATTGGTAAAAATGTGGAGAAATTGGAATCCTTCCATAGCCGATAGGAAAATAAAATGGAACATAGACTGGCACTTCCAAATGTTAAATGTAGAATTACAGTGTAGCCCAAAAATTCTGTACTTTTATATATCCAAGAGAATTGAAGACATATGTCCACACAAATTCTTACACATAGGTTTTCGTAACAATATTTTTCATAGTAATAAAGTGGATATAAATCAAATATCCATTTATCAAAGAATGGATAAACAAATGGTGGTATGTCCAAACAGTGCAATATTATTCAGTTATAGAAAAGAATGAAGTACTGATTATATGCCTTAATATGTATACGCCTTTAAAACATTTCGCTATGTGAGAAAAGACATTTATTAAAGCACATACATTGCATGATCATATCTTTATGAATTGTCTTAAGTGGAAAAACCTGTAGAGAAAGTAGGTCAGTATTTACTTAGGGTTGAAGTGGCTTAGTGCAGAGAGGGAAGTGGCATTTAGGGGTAATGGGTTATCGAGTCGGTATGTATTTTAAAAATATTTATTATTTTTATTTTATGTATATAAATGTGTTGCCTGCATGTCTGTAAGTGCACCCGTGTTGTGCAGTGTCGGCAGAGGTCAGTAGAGGGCGTTGGATCCCCTGGAACTGAGTTATGGATGATTGTTAGCTGCCATGTTGGTGCTAGAAATTTAACTCTGGTCCTCTGCAAGAGCAACCAATGCTCTTAACTTCTGAACCATCTCCAGCCCATTGGTATGGTTTTTAGAAACAGCATCGTGTGATTCTACAAATATACTCTAAACCACTGCATTGTAGACTTAATATGTACACTCTATCAACATAGATCTGTAGTACGTGAATTATATCTCAAATCCATTATAAAAGTGGTCTGGGGGACATATCAGACAATTCTGGTTGGTGTGTGGTATTTCTATGACAATAAGATATACTTTTTTATATCTTTGACATCAGAATGCCCCTGTGAGTCAGTGGTGTCTTTAGTGGCTGCCAGCCCTGGTGGCATCATGAGGTAAGCATAGCCTCTTGATGTTTTAGTCACCATGGCATTTATGGAGCATTTAATGACTGTGTTTTCTAGCTGTGCTTGAAAATCTTGCCCTGACATCTTGTAGGAACAGCAAAGTGCCAAGTGTAAAATTTATGGAATGAGCAGCAGTGGCTTGAAAGAAAGATTAACAGTGGAGTACTTTCAAAAGAAATGTTGTTCCCCACGTTTGTGATTATATAGAACATGATAGAATGTAGAGACACATAGACATGGAGAATTCTGAGTTAGTGATTCTGAACGTGAGTCAGTTTATAAACACATGAATTTCATGTTTCTACAGTAGTGACTGATAGATGATAGAGGAGAAAAATAATGTTCAGAAGTTTAAAAGAACTTTTCATTAGTCCAGTAGAAACCTTCTGAGAATCAGGCAGCATTGCACTGTGGTTAGATGGACAGTGTGCACAGGCTGTATGAACTTCAGTCACAGTGGGAAGACAAGCTATCTTGTATTTCCCATTAGGGTATTTCTGTCACTTGTAATTTCCTCTGTTTTCTTAATACTTTTGCCTACATGGTAATATTCTTTTTTTTTGCTAATCAGATTTCCTGCAAAACTTTTTTTCTTCTAATTGTATACTCCTTAAATAAGGACTTTTTAGTAGTGGTCTGTAACTTGAACCTGTCCCCTTGCAGAGACAGGTAGGGATGGGAGTGTGGCTTGTAGAGCAGAAGAGGGTGAAGCAGGGTGTGTCCCAGGCCTTCTGAAAGAGAAGGAAAGCATAAACTGTCTGTGGGCAAAGTGAATTGAGACATGTTAGACTGAACTTCTCACAGCCTTGAAACATACACTTTGAGGTTTCCCCATGAGAGTAATGCAGTAGGCTGAGTTCCCTAAATTTATGTGACTGAAGTTGTCTTTTTCTTCTTCCTCTTTTCCTTCTTGTTGTTTTTTCACACCTGATGGTAGCTTGAGGGACCAGGAGCACAAAGTCTTTAGAAAAGTATTTTGGTAGTCATCATCAGTGTTCTGTCTGTCACCTGCTAGGTCATAGAAGATGAATCTGGTAAGGTATGAGGCATTATCTGGATAACATTCTTGCTCAGAAAAGGAAAATTGAGTCTCAGAGAGGTTGTGACTTCCTTGTGCTCATGCAGCCTGCTGTGCCTTTTTGTCAGCTGTACATGCAGAGCAATAATACTAGCATTTGCCCTGCCTGATGCTTTGTACAGCTTCTTTGAATTCATTTATTACAGTAAGATTGTGGTCATCAGGATTTGAATGCAGAACTCATAGCTTTTTAGAATCTCTTAATGGTACAGAGCACCTGAGGGGCAATTAATTTCAAGGTGAAGGAAAGTGGCTGTCTGTAAGACCCACTGGCTCAAGGAGACAGCAGTTTTACTCCCTCTTCTAAAAAGAAGTCTTGTCTTTTCTAGAAAGTGAGTCAGAGCAATTTTGACATCTGAATGTGATCTTATATTCAGCCTAGACCATGCATCTTTGTGAAAAGAAATTCATTCCAAAAGTATCTCTTGGGTAATTTCTCTAGTATCTTCATAACTGTATTTGTTCTAAGTTATAGATTACAAGCTTATCTGCAGTGCTTCATTAGATAGATGGAAACATCAGCTTCTTTCCACAATAGTTCCTGTTTGGTATGATTTATAAAGACTATTATTATTATGTTTAAATGGTAACCTGGATGTTCCAGCTCTAAATGAGCAGGGCTACATTGCTATAGCCCCAAAGGGACTTTCAGCAATAAGGAAGAACTGATTTGATTCTTTCTTTCTTTTTCTTTCTTTCTTTCTTTCTTTCTTTCTTTCTTTCTTTCTTTCTTTCTTTCTTTCTTTCTTTTTCTTTCTTTCTTTCTTTCTTTCTTTCTTTCTTTCTTTCTTTCTTTCTTTCTTTCTTTCTTTTCTTTCCATAATATATCACTTTTCAAAAAGATTGCAAAGCACCTTATAAGTGGGAGAATAGTGTTACCTGTCTGGAGCTTTAAACTTATTAAGTCAGATCTACTGTAAATGAGTTAAGGATCAGAAAAGGTAAAATAATCTAGTCTACCTGAAGAACAGTGTGTACAGTTGTCATTATTAGCTTGTAGTCTAGGTCCATGGGTGGTTGGTGTGAGAATTCTGTGACTCTCTCTATTGTTCAGGTAAGTTTAGCAGGTAATGTGTAGGAAGTTGTGTGCTGTACGCCACTCAGTTACACAGTTCTCAAAAAAAAGATAGCTTCCCCCTTTTTTCTGATTATAAAATAGTTCTTGCTTATCAAACTATTCCAACAGTACTGTAAAGTATAAAGAAGTCGAAGAAGAAAACAGACAAGTTTACTGAAATCCTTGCTATTCAGAGATAAAGACTTTTCTAGAATGTGTTAAATACTTCCTTATGCATAATTTCCCAAAATGAGTCAATTATGTTATTATCTAATTGCCATCTTTTTCCTCCCCACTTGTCCTCCTCTTCTTCCTTCCCCTCCCTCCGCCCCCCTTCTTCTTTATGTTTTTGAGACAAGCTCTTTCTGCAGAGTATGTAGATCTGTTTGGCCTTGATCCCACAAAGTTCCCCCTGCCTCTGCCTCCTGAGTGCTGAGATGAAAGGCATGCACCATGGTGCCTGGCCTAGCTGACATCTTTTAGTGAGTAAGATATTGCACATGTCTTTGCTTGTTCCATGTGACTATAGTACCTTGACTATAGAATCTTACCATGTTCATTTTTCTGTCAGTTTTATCATGTGTTATACATTTGCGTCAACCATAGATATCTCTAGTTAGCTCATGGCTTTTTTGGGCTCAGGAACTTAGGATAAAATACAGCATTGGAAGTAGAGGTTAATTAAGTCTGTTCATTCAGTAGTTAATTGTCATGTGTTGATCTCTGTTCTGTACACTTAAGACTATGTCTGCTCCTTGTATGGAGTTTACATCTAGTGGGGAGGTAACATTATATATAGAACAGGTTAGATGGAGAGCAAAGATATCTCTCTGCTTAGATGTCAAGGAGGGAAAGAGATCAGCACTGCCTCTGATTTTTATTGGAGGGGATGTGTTAAGGGCCAGAGCCTCTGTTACATGGTTTTCAACTTCTATTTTTGCTTCTAGCTAATAGGGCAGTACATGATTCTAAAGTTCCAGATATTATTTGCAACTGTTTAAGTGAGATATGATAGTTCTGGGTAAAAAGATTTTTCTTTGTAAATGTCAACAATTATCTTTATGGAAAGGATCAGGATTCTGCTTCACAGTTTCTAGAGGTCAATTTTGGTGAGACTGGTGATGCCTCATCATTCTTAAAATCACAACTTTTTGATTAGAAAACCCAGTATTTTCCTTTTCTTATTTCTTCCTCTAAGTCACTCATAACGAAGTAGATTGATTTTTTTTTATGCTTATGTTTGGTAGACTTAAGTTATACCATATCTGCATAGTCACAAATCTAAGGTTTTATAACATTCACTGAAGGACTCTTACAAGATTTCTAAGTGATCATTTGGTGAAGTATCACTGTGAAAGAATTTCAAGCAAACTGAAAAAATGTGGTTTAACTGTCTTGTTAGTCTGTCATCTTAGACTTACGTCTGTAGGATCTTTCACCCTGGAGGTAAAGTAGATTTTTTTTTTTTTTTAAGCCTGGGTCCATGTAGCCAAGAATGGCCTCATATTCCATTGTAGCTGCTTGAATTTCTGATCTTCCTACTTCTACCTCCTGAGTAGTGGGATTATAAGCATGGATTACAGGCATACACCACCATGCCTGGTTTTATATGGTGCTAGGGGTTCAACCCAGGACTTTGTGTATGCTACACAATCCCTCTACCAACTGAGCTATATTCTTGGTCCTATTTTAAAAAATATCAGTTATTCAAATAGGAAAATAGAAGGCATGGGTAATAAATTTTTAGGATAAATGTTGCTGGAGGAAATAGCTGTTCAATAGTAAAACCAAGATTCTAAAAGCAAAACAGAATTTAATAGGTTATAATACTGGGCCCAAGTCAACCATAATAATGATGATATGGGCAATAGTTCTTTTACATGTTTCCTGTATTCCAGGCGCTGTGCCAAGTACTTTGTATGAATTTGTTCATGTAATTTTTATAAGAGCCCTGCAAGATAGGTATCATTATTATACCCATTTTACAAAGAAAACTAAAACTGTAGATAGTATGTTGGCTTTATTAAATTTCAAGGCTAGAGCTATGCATTTACATTTGAGATATAGATTGCAGTTTGAGAGACCTCACCTGATATTGTACACTTTAAAATGCTGGCTAGTGATGAGTTTTATTTCCAAAGGACAGCTGGGCATGTAATGAAGGAAGAAAAGTCTGGTGGCCAGGAAGGACAGTGATATGTAGATATAAGAACTGGCATTCACTGGGAAAGTGGGAGTGTCTGCCGGCCCTCACCTAGAGTGATCTAGATGGTATATATGGGTTTAAAAGGCTTGAGAGATGAAATTCAGAAATCTTCACAGAAAGCTAGAACCCCAAATAGAAGAACTCTTAGCCCTAGATGAGAGGTTTCTAAAGATTGCTAACCTTCCCTACATGTAGTTGGTTTAGAGATGGAATTCATATTGCATGTATGATTCTAAAAAGTCGAAGCTGCACCCAGACATCAAGAAATGAGTATCTTTTCTTCTGGAAAACTCTTTAAACATGAGTGTCAAATGATTCATATAATTTTTGAAGAATGTAGGCTCATAGGCTACCATGATTATGAGTTAACAAAAACATCAAATTGCAAAACCAGGCTCACAAAGATTGAAGACATTTGTATACAGATACAGCCATATAATTTGTATAATCAGATGCAGAAAGCAAAGTAAATATACTTAAAGAAATTAGTGATTGAAAGTATGTCGAACCGAACTAGAAACCATTAAAATTAATAATGCCATATGAAAAACAAGGAAAAATCTCAGATTATACATGGCTTCGAGTATGAGTAAAGTATATGGTGGATTTGAAGAAATCATCCAGAATGAAGCAGATAAAGAGTGAATATGAAATGTGTTAAAAGTAAGAAAATCCAGTATTTAACCCAAGGTCTGGAGAGATGGCTCAGCAGTTAAGAGCACTGTCTCCTCTTCCAGAGGACCCGAATTTGATTCACAGTGCCCACATGGCAGCTAACAGCCGTCCATAAGTCCAGTTCCAGGGGAATTCGACCCGCTCTTCTGGCCTCTGTGGACATTACATGATGTGTGTGCACTTAAACACACACAGGCAATACACATAAAACAAAAATAATAAATTAAAAAAAATGTAGAAACCAAAATATTTATTTTTTAAAATCTTTAGTAAAAAGGGAACAGTAAGTAGATAGCAGACTTTTCAACGGGAGCAGTTGGAATCTCAACACAATTACATAACTCCAAAATACTGAAAGAAAGCAAATAGAATAATCTGGCTAATACTCTTACTACACTGAAAACATCTGGAGCCTGGGCAAAATAAAACTGTTTTCATAGATGTAACTGAGAGCATTCCCTACCAGCAGAGTTTTGTTAGGAAACTTTCTAAAGGAAAATGTCACAAAGAAGGAAAACATCCTCAGGAATTTCTGAGAACTGAGAATAGTGAGAAAGGGAGGCAGAACATTTCTGAGTAAGTATTGAGGCTATAAATTTATGAATGAGTATTCATTTCTATGTGCTACAACAACATTTAAGTTGTGGGGACTAAAAACACCAAGGCAGTTTAAATCTAGGATGTAAGTTGAAGAATTGTCATCAGAATTAAAGGATTTTAAGGTCCTTTCATTGTCTAGACAAAGATGAAGATTTTGATTACCAAGGGAATACAAATTAAAACCACACTGAGGGATGGAAATGTTCCCCAGTGGTAGAGCACTTGCCTAACCTGCTCCTCCTGTGTCAGACCCCCCAGCACTATGCAAAACAAAAATAAGACTACTGAGATATTGTTTACATACCAAGTTGGCAAAAATTTTTAAAAATTTTTGTAATAGTTTTGATGAGGACATGGAGCAGTTTAAACTTATTTGCCTATGTATTCATAAATTATGAATATTATAGCCTGAAAAATAGTTAATAGCCACCTAATAAAACTGTGTCTCTATGTGTATGCATGTGCACATGTGTATCTAAGTGTCTCCTATCCATATGGCAGGTTTCAGGTGAATCTATAAAATCTCACGAGTATGTCAGAAATACACCCAAAATTGTCTGATAATTATTATAACTAATAGCTAAACCCGTGTTCTAGTTTCCCTTCAATTGCTGTGATAAAACTCTCTGACCAAAATCAACTTGGGGAGAAAGGGTTTATTTTATCTTATATCTTCTCCCAGGTCTCATCAATTCATTACTGAGGGAGCCCAAGGTAAGAACTTAGGGCAGGAACCTGGAGGTCCAAGCTGCAGCTGAAGCACAGACCATGGAGGAATGCTGCTTACTGACTTGCACCCCTGGCTCATGCTCAGCCTGCATTCTTATACAATATGGAACCACCTGCCCAGGGGTCGCACTGTCCACAGTGGTCTGGGCCCTCCTATATCACTCAGCACTCAAGAAAATGCCCCACAGACACTGCCATAGGCCAGTTCAATGGAGGCAATTCCCTAGCTGAGGCTTCCTTAACCAAGGTGTGTCAAGTTGACACTAACGCTATCCAGCACAACCTGGAAACAATTGAGATACCTGTAAGTAATGGCTAAACGCATTGGACTTCAATTAATTGTTATATATATTTATTTTATCAGTATACCAATACTAGGTTATATCATGGCATTTTTCATCTTTTGTTGCTTTCTTCCGCACCCTGCAACCCTGCTTCTATGTCACATGTCCCAATGGGCTTTATTTTAATGGCATAACAGTCAGTACACATGAGCTGTTACTACACTCATGAACATGAATGACTCATATATAGAATGCTGAACAAAAAGAATAAGACACAGAAAACATAGTATTATACCATTTGAATAAAATAAAACCAGGAAGAATACTGCTGTACTATTAGGACTGGATAGATGAATATACATATACACACACATGTATAATTTTGTTCTTATTTTGAGGCACCATGCAGCCCTAACTAGCTTGGAACTCCGTATGTAAATCAGGCTGGCTTCTATCTCATGGAGATCCACCCGCTTGTGCCTCCAGAGTGCTGGGATTAAAGGCATGCACCACCATGTGTGGCTGAGAATAAGACAAATAGAAAACATAAAATGAGTTGAGAAATAAGTCTAGCTTTCTTAGCCTAACACATATAAAATGATTTTCCAAGATAAAGGATAAAAAGATTAAGAATGCCAAAGAATACTAAACAAAGAAGTGTCAAACAAATAAGCAGTTTGATCACATGCTTGTTTACAGGAGGCACAGCTAATAAAGATACAGTCATGATGGAAAGCCATGTGCCTAGCAACTCCTGATGGAAGGAAAGCAGACTCTGTCAGATCAAATCAAAGTCAAAAGTGAGGGCAGAAACATTTCTAGAGGCAAATATGGTATCCTGATATATAGCTCAATTTGCCAGGACAATTGTAGGAATTCTCAAAATAGGTCCACTTAATAATAGCTTCAAAATGCAAAGCAAATTTGGTGGGACTATAAGGAGAAATACATTCACTTTGGGAAGGTTTGAGTGTTTCCTTGTATGAAATTATAGAAGAAAAGGACAAAAAAAATGTTTAGAAAAGTTTTAACTATTGTAAACTGATTTAAAAAGGCAAAAGCACTGTTTAAATAAAAACTTACGACATAACTAAAACTTTAAGTTGTTTTTATCCTTACATGCTTACATCATACAGTGTAAAAATTTAAATTAATTAGCTAAAATACAACTTAACTAAATGGAATAACTGAAATATGGGAAATAGAAAAATGTGAAATAAAAATTTGTTGAAAAAGGAAAACAAAATAAAACTAGAAATATAATGGAACTCCCAGCAAAGCTAAAGTTTGTGCTTTGAAAATTCATAAAACCTGGTTAAAGATGAAGAAGTAAAAAGAAACTGAGAGGCAGTAATTAGTAATACTAAATTTGCAAAGGGAGATAAAGACATCAGATTTAAAAAGCAAGTATATCGGGGCCTCAGTGGTTAGGAGCACTTCTTGCTCTTCCCAAGGATCAAGTTCAATTCCCAGCAACCACATTGGGCAACTCTTGGTGGCTTGTAACTCTGACTTTTGGGGAATTGGGTGCCTCTGGCCTCTGTGGGCACTTGACTCGTATGCATATACCCCCATAGAGACACACACATTATTAAAAATAATATTAACATTAGATACATTTAGTGAACATGTAATATTAGTAGAAATATAGAAATTACTATTACATAGGTGGGTCTGCAGTTTGGTGAGAGAGAATTTACCCTGGGTTCCATCCCAGCACCACCAGTACAGAGCCAACTAAACAAAAACAAATAGAAACATTATATCAGTACCAGCAGGTTTTACAACTGTATTCTAAACATTAAAGAGATGGATAATTCCTATCCTAGACAAATTTTACATTGATGCAGACAAAAGTATCATCACCTAACTATGTACTACTGATACAAGTGTGATATTCAGATAGATCGGTACCAATACAAGAAAGGAAAATGCAGCCAGTGTCACTTATTGAACAGGTGGAAAAAATTCTCAACAAAATGTCCCCCTGAGCCTAGCAGGGCATGTGTAGACAGCCACTGCATGTGGTAAGACCAGATTCCATTTGTATCACAGTGTAAGACTGGTTTATTATGAACTTTAGTAAGGATATGGAAGGCTTGAACAAGACTAGACCTAAGTTGATCTATGACAGTTTCACTCTGCCCATTGACAGAAAGATATGCATTTACCCACACCTAAAGTGCATCTTAATGTTAGCAGGCATAGTGTGGGAAGAATGTGGTTTAACAGAAGCTCTCAATCCTGCTGGTGCGAATATAAATTGGTGCAACTATTGCGGTCTACCTAACACTAAGATGAGCATAGCCTTTAAACTGGTACCTCCACTCAAAGGTGTGTATTGTAAAGTTTGTACATGTGGATCTGGATACATGTGTTTGAATGATTGTGACAGATGTGTTCATAATGAGAGAGCAAAACCCTACAAAAAAGCCCATCCATTGTTGAGTGAATACATAGTTGTGAATATTGTGCAGTCACAAAGTAATATGGATGAATGCTGATTTCAGACAGCAAGGAACAGGAGACAGGCCTCCAGCCGTGATTAGTACTCTCGTGTAGAGCCTGCAACATGGCTTAGTATATGAAGGTGTTTGTCACCAAGCCAGATGAAAGTTAGTTCTCCAGGACCAACATGATGGAAGAAGAGAACTGACTCCCAGAAACTTTCTTAAACATACACCTTGTGTCATTCCCTCCTCCCCCAAATCACACACATACACAAGATAAATACATAAATGTAATTTTAAGGCCTTGCAAGGTGGCACATACCTATAATTCCAGCCTTTAGAGAGCTGAGGTAGGAGGATCATGAATTTAAGTCAGTCTGAGCTATACAGTGAGACCCTATTTCATAAAACAAGTCAGTCAGTCAGTCAGTCAGTCAGTCAGTCAGTCAGTCAGTCATCAACAGTAAGACTCCTGTATTTCTCTGGTCAATGTGCCAGGGTTTCCAAATGAGATATGTAAAATCCTTATGTGTTCACATGTTCATTTGCATTAGCTACTGCTAAAGTCGTCTCATTTTTAATACATTTTTGTTTCATATTAAAATTTCAAACAATTTTGAGGGGTTTCCTCAGCAGTATTACAACGTAAACTACTTTGGTATTAGGAATACGTAGCTCAGGCAGGCCTGGAACTCCCCATAGAGACCTTGGACTCTAAATTGTGCCTCAGCCTCCTGAGTACTGGGATTGCAGTTGTGCCCCTCTGCACCTGATTTAAGGATTACTTATTTATTTGAGATGGTGTCTTGCTACTTTTCCCGGCTGACCTTGAAGTAGCTTGTGGGCTTCACTCTTACTGAGAGCATGCACCATTGTCTGGCTTAGGCTGACAATTTATTGTTTTTTTATTATATTTATTTACTTATGTATGTGGGGAACAGTGGACAGGGCCAGGACTGGGCAGAGGTGGGGGAACTGCGGGAAGACAATGACACTATGTGTTCGTGGCAGCCAGTGCTTTAACCTGCTGAGCCATCTCACTGGACTGTTTTGTTAGCAAGTTTTTAATGTATAATTTTATTGACTACATAGTTTATTGAATGGCTTTTTATTTTCTTAATTTCCATATTCTGGAACATTTTATTTTTCATTTTTTTGTTAAAAATGTTACAGTGGACTTTTTTACTTTTTTTCAAATAAGTGTGTTTTTTGGAGGCTGAACAGCATTTTCCAGTTAGAGAAGGGAAGGACATTCCACATAAAAGAAGGGCAGAAATAGAGCTGAAAGAAGTTGGCCATTTGAGACACACTTGGTGATGATTATCCTCATAATCTTCCATCTAGAACTCTTGACTTCAGTCCCCTACCACTACCCGACCCTACTAGTGATCAAGCCCAGGGCCTTATGCATGGTAACTGAGTGCTGTACTGTTTAGCTTCATCAGCCTACCACATTTCATTTCTGTTATAACCTCCTAAAATAGTGCTTATCTCATGGATTTAATTAATTAATCCTGTCGCCTCTTAGATAAAGTTCAAAATCTTCAGCCTAGAATTTTCAAGTTATGCTACTATTACTAGTGATACATAAATAAAAATCAAGAATCATGGGAAATCTAAACCTTCAGATTTGGAGCAGAGTTCTAGAGTAGATACACAGTAGATACACAGTGGATACATACTTTGCAAATAGGACCTCTTCCCCCCACCCCTTTATTTTTGGTAGGGGATACGCTGGGAATCAAACCCAGAGCCTATGCATGGTAGACAAGTGTTCCATTGCTGAGCTTAGCCACTATTTACTTAGTACTGAATAGAAGCCAAGGATTGTGTTAGATGTTGGTTATAGATGAATAAGATACAACGATGCATGATTAGAGGGTTTGAAGAATTGTAGATGATATGATTTTTCAGGAAAGTTTGAAGACTCAGAGAATACCATGTACCACTCCCATGCATAATTATTTTGTTCTGCCCAGACATGTCCATTTGCTTTTTAAAAGGACATTTGGTTAATTTCTGCTTCATGATTAAATTAAAACAATTATTTGGTCTGTTAGAAATAATTATTTCCCCCATATCGTTTTCCAAACCATAGATGGTGTTTCATAGTGTCCCATAGTAGGTACACTGTGTATCTACTCTAGGGGAACTCTGCTCTAAATCTGAAGACTTGACTCTTGACTTTTATGTATGTACCACTAGTAATAATAGCATAAGCCTGGGTTGTAGCTTAGTGGGGGAATGCTTGCCTAGAATAAGCAAGGCTTTTGATTCCACTCCCATCATCACCTCCAACCCAAGTAGCTAAAGAATACAACAGTTCTGTTTTTAGTGTGTATTGCAAATACAATATGTTGAAATTTTGTGACAAACAACTTCAGGACAGGAACAGTACCACACACATTTTTGTTTTCCCACTCGACACGCACAAAGGTCCTATGGGATTCCACATAAAGGAGTTAAATATTTGTTTAGTAAATCCACATTGACTTTATAAACCAATAAACCAGAGGGTTGTGATACTTAACTCTTATACATTTGACCATGAAAGGTTCTTTTCTCCTCTTCCACCCATCCTCACCTGCTTTACAAACAAGTATTGCCCCTTGCCCTTTAGCTGCATATGGCTTTCCAGGCCTTTTAGGCTTTGCAGGGTTACACATCATAATGTCAGCTTCTGTCATAGCAGATGGCATTAGCTCTGTTGTCTACAACGATGTATGAAATAGATGTATAGAAACGCAGAGAAGTTAGTATATATGTCCAGTTCATAAAGATCTCTCTTCACTTTTCTCTCTGCAAGTGTGTTTATGTCTGTAGGACCTTCTCTTACCTCCCGTCTTCCATTTCCCATACCATGGTCATAGTGTTTCTAGGATTTTTTTTTTCCAGTTCCACACTATGGTCTACTTATAGCTCTAGTTACTTTCCAATTGATCTTCTGTGGTGTCTCTCTTAACACTGTCCTCCTTAGCTAGCTGTCCTATGTAGGGAGTCACTCTGGGAATGGGGCAGTTTACTATGGATCCATTCTCAGTTTGATGAGCTGTGAGGAAGGCTCCCCATTGTTTGCCTTCCTCCCATGTCCACCAACCCTTTATAGTTAATGCATGGTTTTGTCTCAAGTTTACCATCACACCCAAATGCAGAAGACCAGTCAGCAATTTGTATTTCATTTAATGCTGTTCTTTCTTGGTAGTGGAAAAAGAAAAGAAAAACCAAGGGAAAATGGACAACCACAGTAATTCTTCCCTGATTTTTCTACCATTATGGCAAATTATTTGTGATTTGTGGGAATGAAATCTCTTTTATCAATGGTTGACTATCAGTTCCTTTTTCTGGAGAGAAGTCATTAGTTAACGCAGCTCAAGGATTTGTGTGGGAAGAGCAGCACATCAGTTAGAATGCTAATTCACTCAACTGGCAGCAGCACAGTGAAATGACAGCCTGGAGGGGGGTAAGAGGAGTGTCTGAAAATGGCAGCAGATTGGTATTTCGAAAGGGGAGGGACATTTCATAATGATGAATAAGAAAGATGACATTTGGTGCTCACATTTAACTTGCATTGGATGTCCATATAAGGGTCAGTATGCATAACCTCTCTTGATTAGGCCTCCGGCTGCCCAACAGCTGACTGGGTGGATACCCTTCAGACTGTAACCAAAAGAAAGGCTTAGATAATTAGGCCAAGTTGAACTGCAGGAGGTAGCCAGCCTCTCTGCTGCCTTTTGTATATTCATGACCCAGCTTGATTGATGGAAGGACAGTGTTTGGTGACACTGTCATTTGCAAGTTGAAAGGTAGACTACAGGCTGGAGCCAAGATCAGATGTGCTTTAAAGAGTCCTACAATAAACTCATTTGGATGCTGATGATGTCACATATGCATTTCTTTGTTTCTTACTGTTTCTCATGGACATCTGTTAATTTATAGAAATTAGCTTGGTTGTTTTTGGTTAAAATCTCACCTAAGTTATAAGATAGTTTTGTTTAAAAAGTTCTATAAAATGTGTAGTGAGGTAATGGATGATATAGGTCTCAGATTCTTCTGTGGTATTTTCACTTAATTCTTTTAAAAAATATTTTATTGATTTTTATTTTTATGTGTATGAGTATATTGCCTGCATGTATGCATGTGTACCCATGTTGTGCAGTGCCCGTGGAGGTCAGAAGAGGATGCCGAATTCCCCTGAAACTGGAGTTACTGATAGTTGTTAGCTGCCATATGGGTGCTGGTTCCCAAACTCAGGTCCTCTGAAAGAGCAACCAGTACTCTTAACCAATGAGCTGTCTCTCTAGCCCCCCACTTAGTTCTTATATAGAAATTTAAAATATTTCTCTTGAATATATTTCTTAGGGTTTGTTTGTTTGTTGTCTGAGACAAGGTCTCCCTGTAGTTCCAGCTGGCTTGGAACTTGCTATGTAGAGCAGGCTGGCCCCCATCTCACAGAGATCTGTCTGCCTGCCTCTACCTATGCCTCTGTCTCCTGAGTGCTGGGATTAGTGGCGTGCGCCACCACACCCAGCTCTTCAGTATAGTTCTTGAGGAGTGATAATCTCAGTAGAAGCAAGTGATCCCTATTCCCAGGAGAAAGTTAACTGAAATTACTTGTTTATTTTGTGTATTTCTGAAACCTTTGCCACTACTGTCACAGCATTGGCAGGGAATATGTAAAGCAGTGTTGTAGTCCTCAGTAGAAGTTCTTTGAGTATCTCAAGGTGTGCTTTTGGTACTGTTTCATAGAAAATGTCTTTGTTTTATTCCAGACTCTTTTCTGCTTACTAGAAAAGTTGATGAATTTCAGACCTCTGTCAAACTGAATTGAAAATACTCAAGCAAATTAGAATCTTGAAACAAACATGAGGTTGACTTAAGGAGTTCAGAATATGACCTAAGCTATAAATTACTTGAGTGAGCACTGCATTTGTTGAATAAAGGTACATAAATAAAAGGGAGGAAGGAGACTTGGAGGAGTTGCTGGAGTGTCTGTGTCATCCCTCTTATGCTGTTGCTTCACTAGATCACTGAGAAGCATCACATAGGTTTAAATATATGTTAGTACTGATTTTATTTTTAATATCTTTATTACTGTATCGATGCTTTTGTAATTGTAAGCTAGAATTGCTATTGTTCTGGCATACCTGAAAATGATTGGAATAAATACATTATTTTACATGTTATGCAACTTCTGTTAGTTACCTAACTTTAAGCAAATATGCATAAGCCTTTTGTAAGCTAAAAATTGCCATAAAAATGTAAGTAGCATTCTTAGTAGCTGTTGTTGTTCTTGCTTTGCTTCTTAGTAACTAATTCCAGGTTGTCACAAATACAGCAGTGAAACAGATGAACTAACCCTCCGGTAGTTTTCACCAACCATATATGGACTGATCACATAGAATCTTTCTGTTTTAAATAAAAACAAAATGACAGCAAAATAATATCCTTTCTTTCCATATTAATTACCTGACTTATCCTCTTCACCAGGAAGGCAGTCAGTCTCTCAATTAACATAATTTTGGTGAAGAAGATTTTGAAGAATACTTGTAACACACTTTGTTTGTTTGTTTGTTTGTTTGTGAGGGTCTCACTCTGTAGCCCTAGCTGATTTGGAACTGTATGTTGACCAGGCTGACCTTGAACTTGCAGTAGTCCTCCTACCCGGTCTCCTGAGTCCCAGGATTATCCTGGTGTACCACCATGCCCAGCATACTATGAGCACTACAAGAAACCATGCCTTCTCCTTCTCAAAGCAGTCAGGCTCAACTTACATCTTAGGTAGCATCTGAGGCCCAGTCTGCTTATACAGCTCTGAAAAGCTCTTTGCAGTTTGTGGTAATCATTCATAAGTCAAAGTTTTCCTTTAGTAGAAAAAATATTAATGTTTAGAACATTAATTAAAATATAATTCTTCTCGGTTAAGTAGCATATCATGGTTTTCAGATATTAGATTTCCTTTTAGTTTTTTTTTTTTTCAGTAAATTTAGGTTCAGAGGGTATGTTTTCTTTGAAATAAAATAAAAATAAACTCAAGAATACAAGCAATTCTAAGATAAAAAAGGAAAGTTTTCCTTTCTTTAAACAAATTCAGGTGTTTTGTGCATTTGAATGCTGCAGAGCAATTGTTCTTAATGTGTCAGTTACTGTTCTCATTATGGCTTTACAAAAAGCTTATGGGTATCACTTTGTCAGGTCTTTCCCAATGATAAAGTAAACTTGACACTTGTTCCATGAAGGCATCTTTTCTCAGCTCTTCAGTTTATGGCTGTGCTGAAATTTGTGTCTATGACTCCCATCTTTGTATTTATTCCAATTAACACATAAACTCTAATTAGCCAGATCAAGGGACTTGGGAGTCCATAAATGGAAAGTGACATGGCAGAGCTTGGCAGCTGGTATCAAGGCAAGGTGACAAAAATAGGGAAGTATCAATTAGACGGTACTGATGGCAAAGTGTGTGTTGGATGGTAGACTGTTTAACAGCTCCCGAGTCACTGACTACTGACGCCAGGACAGGCACAGGAATTAGTTGGTAAACTGACAGCTAAGTTAAACACTGAACTCTAGGTAGATTTAAAAAACATCTGTTGTAAAAATAGAGCACTAATGTAATTTTGTATCATTGTTACTGCAATGTAATTGTATATTTCTACCAAAATTTTAGATTATTAGATAGTATAACAATTCTTAACTGGGTAAGAGTTCAGACTTAGATATGAAGAAGTGGTCCAAATGGGTAGGCTAGGAAGGACCTTATGACCACTGAATACTTGTTATCCGCCACACTGCATTTCTGGATTATACATGTAGCTCAGCAGTGAAAAACCTTAGGGGCTGTATACACAAGTCTACCTTAGAATCCCCGTGTGAGAAAGACTGGGTCTCTGATAGGGCTTTATCAGTCCATTTACCTCTCATGATGGGAAGGGTAATGAAGTTAATCTGCAGAGTTGGGCTGCTTCTCTAGGCTTGCACTTGCAGCCCTCTGGGCCCTAACTCTAGTTTCATTCATCAAGTAGGCCGAATATTTGTCAAGAAAGTTCTGAAGGTTCTTAGACACATATTGCAGAAATCAGACATGCCCCCTTCTAAATCTCTTGGAACTAAAGAATGTAGTGGAGTTTGTTTTTTCTCTCTTACAACTTGATTGAAATTGTGATTAGGATGGATGTTGTTAATAAATATCAGACAGTAAGATTATATACTTTTAAAAAACATTAGATAGCTAATGGCTCTATAACTTAGGTAACATTTTGTTTTAATGTAATTATAGCATGTAATTATTCCTGCAGAATATTTTAAACTCAGGTTTTTAAATTGTGAATATGTTTAGTTGCTGTATACCCCATCTTCAGCATTACAGAAAATGGAGATGAAAATGGGGATGAATCTGAAGAAGGCTCTATTCTAGAGGAGTATCCAACATGTTAGGAATCTGCCATAAGGTCCATTTACATAAATGTTAACTCAAGACACAAAATGAAAGTGTTTCATGCATTAATTTGCTACAGAAGGAGCTAGCACAACAATTAGAATGATGGTCGCCTACTTAGGTTTAAACTCCCCAGTGTGATGTGGTTTAAGTCTTTTAATACAGACAATGGTTTATTGTTGTTGAAACGAATTATTGTATTTCCAGTCATTCACACATTACAAATGCAGATAACTAGAAAAAGCTGTTGGGTATTATTTCTAGACCAAGACACTTGAAATGCCTGGAGAGACACTTTGTGACTTTGCAAAGGAATGATGTCTCTATTTTGTGATTGTGGAGAGACCAGATGTTATGGAAACAGGAAATGAAGGAGTACAGAAGTCATCTTTACTCCGCCATTTCCAGTCATCCTGTCAGTGGCACTTTCGTGGCCAAACTGGTTGCCTACCTTACAAGGAACACCTTTGCAGCAAGTAAATATGTTGTTCTGTGACCTTTTCACACCAATGACAGAACTGTAGTTTTGAAAATCAAATACTTTTCAATCCAGCTGTGTAGTTCATCTCTCCTGACTTTTTTTTGCTTGCTGTTCCCAGTCGCCTGGTCATATGTTGTAAACCACGTGGAACTATTTCAAACTGTGATGGGGAAAGGAGCAACGGCAAACATTCCTCCTTGAAGCAAGTGGTTGTCCTAAACTGAGCACTGTAGAATAAAAATGGAAACATAAAAATAGCAGTTGGAAAGATAAAACAGCATTTATAGTACTAATAAAACTGTTGTGGCTTCCACAGGAAAACATGCTTTGGAACCTAATGCTTACCTGAAAGCACTGTCGAGTTTCTGAGAGTTATAGCTGTTTTTGTAAGAGAAGCACAGAGATTTGCTTGAGGGCTGAGTGATAGATTCGCCTGCCTGAAGCATCCCAGTGTGTTTATACATGGCTTGTATGGCAGCTTTCATAAGACATTTACCCCATGATTTGCGATGAGCTTATGTGTGAATAATTAATGGCAATTAATCCTTAATTACAGTAATTAGGCAAGTCACAGGAAATTAAGCTGCAGCTGGAGAAGACCATGCCTGGGAAGAGAGGATTGGGGGCTGTGTGAATGTGCCATTTACTGACAGCATTACTAGGATGCGCCGTGTTCAGCAGCTTTGGCATTTCTATTGGCAGCCTTGGGTAGGACAAGAGTGCTCTGCATTAGAAGCCATCTATAGTTGTCTACAAGAGTTTTAAGTTCAAGTGCCAAAGTGTTGTGTTGCATATGGTGATTATCTAAGTTTATTGGTTGCCATAACTCAAACGAGTGTAATTGTTTTTGGCTGGATAACAGTGACATTAGACGCAAGAGCTTTTACACATTCATAGGTTCTTTTGGCATGAACCATGATAGAACTTTTAGAAACAATTCATCCAAGTTTGCAGTTATGAAGGAGATAATGTGATTGTCTGGAAATCAGCTGAGAAAATTTCAGTCAACAGCAGAACATACGCTGTCTTGGTTGAGGAGTTAATTACTTTGTTACTAGTTGCCTTTCTCAGTTAAGCATGGTAGTACACAGGGTATAGAAACTATTCATTGGATTGAATACATGCTCCAAATGTGAGAAAAGCCAAGATCCTAAAAATCTTAAATCTTTCACACTAAATGCTAACAAAATTAATGTTGAAAAATCTACAAGGAGTGTTTTATAAAACAAAGCAACATTCGGTAGACAGCAACACTTTCTTCAAGGCCCTCTTTAGGGATCCTCATAGTCTTTGATTTGGCTTTTTCTTTCTTTTTTTAAAGACAAGAATCTCTAAGTGGCTTATGCTGGCCTCACCCTTGCAGTCCTCCTGCCTCTGCCTCCACCTCACAAGTGCTGGGATTACAGCTGTGTACCACTGTGACCTGCTCTAATCCTTCATTTTGGAATGATAACTTCTTTCCACATCAGCCTGAAAGGAAAGCACTGGAGGGCCAGAGTATAGCCAGAGCATGTGCAGACTCATGGAACTTGCAGGGTCTTTTCCACAAGTAAGTCAGTGAGTAAAACCGTTTCATTTCCACCGAATGGTGATGCTGTTCATTTACTTTCCTCTTTGATCTGGGGGGCCCAGCATGAAGTTAGGCCCCCATATCCAGCTTAGATCTGGTATTAAACATATTTAAATATGAGTATGCAAGTTACTATACAATTATTATAATAGTAAGGGTTTGCTTTGATGCCAACACAACTCTTGGGAAACAGATGCATTTGTAAAATAATCTGAAGTAGACAAAAACACATACTTCCAAAAAAAAGATCTATAATTTAGTTGGAGACATTTGTGAAGATTTTACCTTTTATACTAAAAGAGTTTTTTTACCCCTATATATTTTGTGATCAGAAATCTTTGAGGCAAAGAGGTTGTTTTGATTATTAAATGCTGAACAGGCAAATCCTCACCTTCCATGAAAGTCTCTTCTTCTAAGACTAAACTGTTAATGGAGAGTGAAGGCAAATGAACATTTATAGATTATTACCATTTTTACTTTTAGTCCCTTTAAAGAGGAAGTAAGTCATAGTACCCTAATAGTGGTCTTGATGTTATAAATGATTTTTCCCCTTGAAATAAGCAACACATTCATTTTAATATGTAGAATCGGTTTGCTAGCAGGGCGACAGTTTAAAAAGGCTTCCAACTGTGACACAAGTGCAACCATATTGCTTCCTATTACTCGCTAAGGTAGTTGTTTAGAAGAGAGAATGTTCTCCCTGGAAATGTTTAAAGTGCTGTAATTTTATTTAAGATAATGAGGATTTATAACCATTTTGCCATTTGAAAACCTGCCTTTAGACAGAGTGAAATAAGCTGTTTTGGTTATTGAATGTTCTTAACTGGAGAGAGAGAGAGAGAGAGAGAAAGAGAGAGAAAGAGAGAATGAGAACATGTCAGCTTATATTGAATATTAAAATATCAAGTGGTACAATTCAAGATTGGTCCATGTAAATGTTTACATTTCTTTGTTCATAGGATTTCTTTATTTTGAAATGTGACTAGGATGAAAGTCTTTGTTCTTGTTTATATTAATAATTGTGTGACTTGCCGGGGTTTCTGGAACCCCTAGTCTTTGTAACTTTGCTTCTGTCAGTCGTGCTGGAGAAAGTTAGCTTGAGTGATAGTCAAGAAGGTATTCAAAGGAGACAGCCATGATAGAAAGCTATATAGCAGGAGCCATGTTTTTAAGCATTAAACCAACGTTAAAACTGCATATATTATTATTAAAAGAAACCTCACAGTAGTAAATTTGACTTATTAGTACTGAGTTGTGTAGTGCTGTCTGAAAATCCACTCCAGAGCATTTAGGCCTCGGACTTTGAGATGGGAACCAGGAGGAAGGCACAGAACAGTTAAAGATTTTTATCAGATTTTTATCTCCTCACTGAAAATCTTAGCTCTCAAAACATTTCTAATTTCCCTCATTTGAAGGTTCAAACAGTTTCAAATTACTGCCCATGGATTGTTCTTGACATCCCGAATGGTAAATTTGAGCTGTGGAAATGCTGGAATGTGTTTTTGTGCTTTTCCTGAACAAGGGAATTCAACGGGTAAATTACAGTCATTTACTGGAGTGTAATTTACTGAGAGCCTTTAGGCAAACGCAGGAGAAAGGACAGCAGCAGAACTGAAAAGCAGCAGAAAAACTGTTTTGTGCATTTCCCCCCCTTTTCTCATTAAGTATTTATTCACATAAGAGTTTTATGAATTAATGGATGGTCTTACAATTAAGACAGATAACCTTTATTCATTTTCAGCGCTGTTAGATCAAGTATTTGAAACATTGATTGCTATGTAAAAATTACAACTTGAACCCCATTTCTGAGTTTCTGCCTGTTTACTTTGTGTTAAATCCATGCTGTCTTACTGAAGGTTATAAAAAGCATTGCTATAGTGGCAGAACCAGGCTTGACTCAGCTCAGACTTCAGTGTATCAACAGTTAAGAGAATAAAATGTTAAATGTTGTTAGTGGACAAAATTAGTGAGAAGACCTTCTGTACTTTGGTTTCAAGGAAGTGCTGTTTTACTTTACATATCATAGATGAATTTTGTTTTAAGAAGCAACTCAGAACACTTTGGTTGGTTGCACACTTTAATGCCAACATGAGATAAATAGCCCAGCTATTTTAGTAAAGAGAAATTTTATGAAATTGTCAACGAATTCTTTTTAATATAAATATATAAACATTTGTGGCAATTCTCACAAACAGTTCTGACCAATTCCTGTCATGAAAAGCAGTATGCTCTGTAGTAATTGCTAAGAAAACAGAAAGCTGTGCTACAAAGTGGTTTTGTATAGCATGTTGTAATTTGACACTTACGTTGTGCCCTGCATTACCCGTGTCATAATTGATGGCTAAAGAAAAGCACACGCTATGCTAATCATTTGTTAGAATAGCTTGTTAAATTGTGGTTGCCAATTTTAAATAAACTATGGAATGCTTTCCTGTATTTTAAGGTTTTGAAGCCTACAGTTTTAAACAGTCACTTTGAGGCTGTTCTTTAGCTTTCTGTTGTGTATGCACAATTCTGCCTTTGCACACAGGTCAGCATGTTTGCCGTTTAATAGCACACCCCAAGAAGCAAATCAGTGCGCTGCAGGTTTCACACCAGCGTCTCAAGGGACTATTCTGTTCATAGTTTTGTGTGTGTCAATACTAAATTTGGTGTTTTTAAAAAAAGCATCAGTTTTGATTTTTTTTTTTTTTTGAGACATGGTCTAATATACAGCCCAGGCTGAATTCAAACTCACAATCTTCCTGTCTCAAAATTACTATTTTATACGTTAAATTTTAAGTTATTAATAGTAAAAATTTCCAGAATTAGAAGAGAAATTAAGTTATTATTGAAAGTAAGGGTGGATTTATCTGATATTCACTAAACATGACAAGATATAAAGCAGAATTTGTTAACATAGAAGCTATTAACTGCAGAACACTGGTAGAATTTTAGCACAGTAAAATGACGTTTGAGAGCTAGATCATGGTGCATAGTCAGTGGGTGTGAGTTCCCTTTTTTAAAATGCAGGAGCTTTTGTGAAGTATGTGATGAACCTATGTGATGAATCCCTTATGTTAGGTAGAGAGAAGACTCAACTTGGTCAAACATTGACTTCAATGGAGAGTGATGGATAAATTGCCACTCCAGCTCCAGGAACTGGATCATGATGGAGGAATGTGTGCATTTAAATATAAAAGAAACGCTACCTCTGGAGAGAAATGATTTAATGTGCAGAGAAGGGTTATTCATTTTTAAGAGATTAAAAATGATTGAATATAATGCCTCTAATTTGTAATAATGGTCTGATGGGCTGTTTCCTGTCTAAAGTAAACCCTTTTGATCAGCATGTCCATTTTGATCTCTTCTGCTCTGTAGTGTATTGAATGGATAAAGGTATCATTTTCAGTTACTGTACATGTATTTAATTAAGTCCGTAAAGATGCTCGGATGGATTTAGTTCTCAATCATTTAGCAGACAAATAATGCGGGGGTTCTTCTGTGGCACACAATTGACCCTTTGTGTAGAGGAATTCCTTGAGACTGCTGAGGGTTAAGTTACTGTGTTCCATGAGAGAGGAGAGGTTTTACACAGGCCCTTCCAGAAGCACACACACTCCTGGGGTGGCGTTTGGGGAGGACGAGAGTCTTTGATTTACACCCACTCCCATTCTTTCACAACTGAGAAAATGAGTTAAAATTTGCCATCATCCTTTCTTGTTGAGTGATTTTATTTTCCCTGTATGTTTTCTATTGCATTTCATTTCCTTTCTTAAATTGTGTGAAAACTCAGGAAAGTTTTACATTAGATTGACATTATATAAACACAGCTTTCATGTGATTAGTATTTGTTCATAAATTTCCAATATTCTATTTAAGTCTAAATGGAATTAAACACGTATTTGAAATCTAAACTCCTAATTCAAATAATCTGTTTAGCAGTCTGGCAAGTATAAACAGAACTGGAATTCGGGTCATGCCTCAAGGGAAGTCAGTTTCGCTCTTTTCAACGGATGCATCCTGTAATATTCTGAAAATTCAGTTACAGTGATTTCAAAACATACATTTTTGGGCTTAAAATATGATTTGGAAGTTTAATTTTGGCTTTTAAGTACTTTTGCCTACAGCAAGTTATGAAAAGAAAAATAGTGCTCACATAACCCAAACTGTCCTGAGCTCAGTTTGATTTGAGCAATAGTATATAAACCTGGAACCTCATCGCTGAGCTTTTTATGATCCGTAGGACCTGGGCCTTGATTTCAGCAAATGTGAGATCGCCCTGACTCTGGTTTCTGGAGTCCCACGGGCGGGTGGAGAGGGGTTCCAGGCTGGAGGATGACGTGTCTAGGTGCGCAGCTGCCGTCGCTCCTCTCGCCCCTCTATTGGAATCCCAAGTTTGCATAAAGGCGTGGTGGAAATCTCTCCCCTGAAGTACTCAGTTTAGAGCGATAAGTGCTGGCTGCGTGGGAGCTCGGTTCAAGCCCGAATTTTCTTTCCTCGGTAGTTTTTGTTCTCAGTACCTTGATGAAACCATCTGGAAGCCGCTCCGCTCTCTGGCATTTGGAATGAATCCCTGACAGGCTGATTTTCCACCCCTGTTGTGATGCTGCTTTCTCTAGTTAACGTCGTAAGTGTCGCACGGAAGTAAGCCCTGAGAGCTGCGGAGGCCGCCGTATTTGCATTAATTATGCAGTCAGGGCGGAGGCGCTGTCAGGCTGTGGAGCTGGCTGTGGAGGGCGGAGGGCGGGAGGCTCGGCGAGAACAATGGGCTCCGCGGCCTGAGTGCCCGGGTGGCCGGCTGGAGCCTGGTCTGCGGGTCAGCGCGGGGGACTCCCACTCGGAAGCCGGGGACACCCACCCGGCGTGGGCGTCTTCCAGCTCCAGCCTGAAACTTGCCTTGCGGTACTGCCTTGGCCTCGGGATTCCTGGGTTTCGCATCTCTGAGCTGCTGCCTACCGTGTTTCTCAGAGGAGGAGCTCGTGTGCACTCTTTCAAAGCAAAAGAGAAATGCCAAGCCAGCCACTAAACCCGGACTTCTTTGGAAATTGCTGTTTAGGAAAAAAAATTAAAACGAAACAAAAACAAAACCCTTCGATAAATGTGAAACATCGTCTGGGAGGTTTTCTCGCTGTAATTGGCTCTGAGGCGTCCTGACTTAATGGTGGTGTTTTTAAATGGGAATTCCACAGGGAATTTAATTGTACAAACATTTGTTGAGTACCTATCCTAGGCTCTGGAGAATTATCATTCCAGTATTATTGGATGGAAAAATACTCCAGAAAACAGAGATTATTGCTCTTTTCAGGGTTTCCAAATGGAAACCATGGACAATTTACCCATGTCAGGGGGTTTCCCTCGTCCAGCCAGTGACTTAGCTTCTGTCTGGGAAAACTGGAGGTGCTAAGGGAGGATGAATCCGTTTTCTCTTTTCTTTTTGTAGAGTATCAGCGAAGATAATTATTCAGTCCTTCCACAACGGACGCACCTTAGGCCTTTCATTGTATTAGATTAGAATGGTTTGTCTTCAAAGACTGACTAGCCTAGGCTCCTTGGCGGGAGAACAGAATACTGAGACTTGGAAAAATTAATAAAAGAAATATTAGAAGCCTCGCTCCTTTTTAGAATCTCAAACATTTAACTGGCAACATTGTGTGCTTTTCTTTAAAATAAAGTATAGTGTGTGCAGCATTAGGAGAGTAAATCCTGTCACAGTCAGCCTGAGCAGTCACACTGAAAATTTTTCCAAAAGAAATTAGGCCATCCTTTCAAGGCCATGTGTAGTTGCCAGCCACAATGACATTACCTCCATCACAGCCAAAGTCATAATTTCTGAAGAGACCATTTTAGTACTTTTATCTTCTTTGTATTTCTGAACTAAAATACACTACTTAAAAGTGTTCAGTACTCTCTTCTGGCATTTACATTTTGTACTTGTTCCAAAAATGAACTTTTTTGAAAGCAAATGTCATTTGTTTCCTTGGCCTATAAGGAAAATGTTGGCCACTCATATAGTACATCTTTTTATTGTCATTTCTATTTGCTAAAAACATATTGTAGATAATCTTTTCTCTGACAGAAATATATAAAAGTACACTTTTTTTAAAGTGAAGATTGAACCATCAGATTGCTGATTAACCCTCCCCTGAGCTTTTGTTAAACTACAAAATAGCAGTTTTATATGATCCAATCAGATAAGCAGTGTTAGAAACAGGTAGGTGTAATGAAAATCCAGAAGAGTAGTTTTATAGCATAAACTGCTTTAAGTAGTTTTTATAATAGGACAATATACAGATTATTGCGATATCACTGTGTACAGATATATTCGTGTAGAATGATTGCAATTTGTGTAGCGCAAATAGAATAAAATATTCATGGAGTTCATTTTTCTATTAAATTGCCTTGCATTTACAATAAACAAAAATTTTAAAGTTTATTTTCTTCTAAGTCTGGGGAGGGCTGTTTCCTAAAAATAAGATGAGAATCATAGAAATTTAGTGACTTTGGGGCCCTTAGAATTTTAGTTTTCTGCAAGTGTGTTCACACACATGCATACACACTCAAGTACCCTAAGTACAAACTTCCAGAGTATTTTACTTTTGACTATGCTTCAGTTCCATTTAGGAGTTACCCTACAGTTACCTTACAGTTTGTCTCTAATTTTACCTGAATCCAAAATTAGGCCTAACAATCCAGTCAACACTTTAATGGGAACTGTATTTACAGCTGCAGCTCAGCTTTCTTTGCTACCCACTCAGAACTGTCTGCATTGCAAAATCGTTTAAGTAATGGTTTGATTTTGATGCTGTCATCCATGCGATCATCTGAGCTAAATTTCCACAAATTAAGAAAATTTTAAATCAATGCAAATAGTAAATTATAAATATTTTAAAACTAAATACGATATAAAAATCATATTCTTACATGGTATCATTTCCTTTGACATTATTGTATGGTGTTGGTTTATAGTGATATGAAGCTTATCATACTGTTTCACATTTTTATCCACTAAATAAAAAACCTGCCCTGTGTTTTATTACAAAGTAGGTGGCCTGGAGGAAAAATATATGTATTCTTTCCTTTTGGTATAAAATATGCATTTGGTCTTCTCATTTCATCCCCAATCTGTGTTATTCCTTAAAAATGCAGAACTGCCTGAAGTCCTCTTTAATATTTAATTCAACAACTTTTTAATCTGTCATTATGCTGTGATGAAGTAAGCATCAAGTGTCGCTGAAAAAGATTAAATTATACTTGGAAATAGGAATTGAAATGATTTAGGGTTGGAGGCTGAATATTTGCTTTGCACGAGTAATAATAGTAGTAGCTTGGGTGAAGAAGGGCTTTGGTTTGGCTTTAATGTCTTTGCCTCACTGTGCTCCCCTGTGGCTCCCTCTGATTTACGCTGGCATTACTGAGCTTTATTTTATTTAAATGGAGGTAGAAAGTAGAAATTACTACACCACAATTCATTAATTACTCCGTTCTGTTTCTTTGTACTGGTTTCCCTTTTTTTCTGTAAACATCATAAACAATGATGCAACCTGCTCAGTGGATAGCAGCTGTAAGCAGTCCTGTAGTTCTTGTTAGCAAGCTTCTTTAGAAAGCAAGAGCAGTAATAATTAATAGCCATCCATGGACCAGTGAGAGGCAAAGGAACATTTATGCTTTCCCTTTCAGAGTGAATGATGTCCTGCATAAGAATAAGTTGTGACAGTACCTGTTAATATTTTAGCCATTGCATTTTACTTTCTGTAAACATCTAGGCTCTAATCTGAGGGCTGTTGTGCAGTTAAGAGACAAAGATATAATCCCTTAGACTGCTCCTTGAGTGTTAATTGCTCAACAGGTGACAGTGGAGTCTAAAAAACTGTGCAGTGCTTGGTTTGCATACCAGCAGATCTTCCTCTGGAATTCGGTGGGTGGCCTCTGACTGCTAAGGTCTTCAGTCTGTGTGATAGCTCTATAGTCTTCATGAGGCCAAAGAAACCAGACAGTTTTACTAGGAAAAACTAATTAGGAAATTATTTGATGAGGTATACACACAAGGGCCCTTGTAGTTGTTTGAAGGATAGTGTTTTTGTTGTTGTTATTTTGTTTTGAGACAGCGTCTTCCTGTAGCATCAGGTGCCCTGGAACTCAACGTGTAGACCAGGCTGGCCCAGATCTCACAGAAGGCTGCCTCTGTCTCCCTAGTGCTGGGATTAAAGGCATGCGCCACTACACCCAGTTTGTGTTTGATTTTTCCTGTGATGCATATATGTTGGTGATTCATTTGTGCACTCTGGCACTGTCTGTGACGAGTGTCTTAGAAACGTACCTTCATTTGTCATAATTTGTCATGATGATGATCATTTTCAAAATAAGCCTAGATGTAGACTAAAAACTTAATGCACAGCACACCTGTCAGAATATTACCAGAGCTGTGTTCATTTACAGGAATCCTGAGTATTTGTCCATCTGTATTTCAGAAGCTCAGTTCTCTAGCATTCTGTTCTAGAACAGAACAACAAGAGAGGAACTAGGCAGAGTGGCACATACTGACTGCCCCAGTTACCCAGGAAGCTGGGGTAAGAAGGTTCCTTGGTTCTTTAAGTTAGAGACACCCTGGACAATTTAGGGAGACTGTGTCAAAAAGAGAAGCAGAGAAGGCTACTTCCTGTCTTTTAGAAACAATGTCAATGAAAGTGCAAACTTATTGCAGTAGGTTCAGAATTTTAAAAACAGAGGCTGTAAAATGCTTTAAGACTCGAGAGATTTCTGTTATCCTTTTGTTATATATCATCATGGCTATACCCAGTGGCACTGGGCATGAAACACCTGGGAGAGGTGCAGGAGTCATATTGCAATTGGCATATTCATTTTTTACAGAAAATATTCTTGGCAGCCTGAATTAATCTTATGCCCTGCCTAATTGGAGTCTCTGAGTATTTATTGTCCTACTTATGAGATTACTACATATAAGTGGACACCCAAGATGTGAAAGGTGGGGCAATTAGTTGTTAGGGCTGTCCTCCCCTTTTCATCAAATATTTGAAAATAAAGTTTTGCTGTTCTTGATACAAAACTATCTCATAATTTATAAATATATACTTAGAGATTTGAGCCCATGTATTATTTACAACTCAATGTTTTGATCAGAACAACCTTTAAAAATAAATCAGGTTTTTAGCAGTTGGTCAATGTTTATAATAATATTCTATTGAGGTATGCATTTGTCAACATGTGCCTTTTTTCACTGTGGCATGAGACTAGTTGCCTTTCTGAGACCCAGTATGCTTGTAGGGTAAAGTAAATGCATGTCTTTGTAGAAGAATAAATAAAAAGAGCAACCTGAGTCAATAAGCGGGTTCAATTCATGCCTACAGCCATGGCGGACAGCTCATTTTGTAGATGTGGGTGTTTTGTTTACATTTATAATGCAGCTTTATTTAATGCTGACAGATATAGCTTGTGGCAAATGATAGTCAGAATGTATGAGCAGTCATAATGCTTCTGTCTTCTTATAGTGTGCTGCTGAAAATAAGCAGTTCACCTCTGTTTTTATTGAGGAAAGGATATGAGACAGCTACAGCTTCGTGAGGCTATTTATTGAGTTGTTTTACTAGCTGTGAACATGCCGCTTTATAGCAGTTGTGAAAATGGACTTTGCTAGTGTGTGGGAAAGGAAATAACATTGCAGTATACAAGGGTAGTAAAAAATCTCTATAAATAATTTTCAGACTGAGGAATATTCTCATTTAAACAGGCAGAATGGATTCTGAGTTTGAGTAGGTGTCAGTCCACTCCCAAAAGTCAGGTTGGAATTGTTGTTATAGTTTGGAGGAAATTTTTGATCGTCTAAAATATCATTGTGTTAGAACTTAAGGAAAGTTGTTTTGTGACCACCTATATGTAGCCCAGCATTGTGACCACTGGGCTTGAGGATTGTATTAACTGCCATGAGAGGTACAAGGAAAGTGTACAGTAGACTCCATGTTTGTAAGATATGCCTGTATGTATAATATTGTTATGTAAGAATGTAAGTAGGACAGAAAACCTGTATTCATATGCTGTTGGTGTGTGTGGTTTACAGAGTTCATGTGTGTAAGTAGCACATAACTGATGTAAAAACTTGAATGTATTTGTATGTTGAACCGAAAGATTTATTCAGCATAAGTGAAAGTGGCCAAAGGCCACATCATTTGCTTTCTAGTTTGCACTTATCCCCTGCCAGTCAGGGGCATTCACCACACCTGGAACTTTTACCCCTATACCAAAGGGATTTGTAATGCTAGTTTCTTTTTCCTCCACTAAATCTATCAAGCTCTGCCAAAGGTTGTTGATGTACACTTTATTTATGGGCTACCATAATTGTGATGGAAATAATACTTTTTATTCTTAAACATAAAAAACACCATTAGAAAGGTACATTTTTGAAAATTTTATTACTTTTCTATTTTATTTAAATGTTCATCATATAGAAGTGAGAAGGTACACAAATAATATTTTCATGCATGAAAAATAATTTAGAAAGCCACGTGAATCTCAGCAGGTGCTTCTTCTGTGTCTGTGCTCACATTTCTGGGAACACTGAGTATTAGATTGAAATAGTCCTCCCTTGATACTTTGCAGCTAAAGTTCAGTTTAATTCTCAGGCAAGGTTTTCCTGGACA
The DNA here is from genome assembly GCA_035773235.1 of Eospalax fontanierii. Taxonomy (NCBI): domain Eukaryota; kingdom Metazoa; phylum Chordata; class Mammalia; order Rodentia; family Spalacidae; genus Eospalax; species Eospalax fontanierii. The sequence goes on from CM069541.1 coordinate 54,503,925, forward strand.
CATATCATTTTGTTCTCAATGTAAATACAAATCATACTACTTAGATTTTAATACTTGGTACTTCACCAGGTAAATCAAATTGCTGCAAAGTACTCACTTATTCTTTTTCTTAGTGCTTTTATTAAGGCATTTCTGTTACCACTAAATATATGGATTATAGAGAAGCTGTAAAAATGCTCTTATTTCCTTCTCCACTGGCTGATGAAATGGGTTAATCTCTCAATAGAGCTATTTCCTTAATTCACCACCTGTTTTCAAATCCCAAGTACCCGACAAGGTAAGCAGAGAGACTCCTCTGTGTGCCTTATATACCCATTTCACACAGAGAGACCTAGAATAAAGAAATTAAGATGAAATTCTTCCTTGAAGTTTTTTAAAGGGAAGTTCTTGCACATTACTGAAAAGCTGCCATATTTAAATTATCATTCAGCAGCCCAATTATACTGCCTACCAGGCATCCTTTCAGTGGAAATTTTCAACTCAAAGGGCATACCTCTACATAAAGTATGTTTATTATTTTTTAAAAAATGCCCATTTTCTTTAAAGTATATTGTGATAACATGGTAGAGCTATCTAAAGCAAAATTTAAATTAAAAAAAAATTCAGAAACAAAGGAATTGAGATTGTATCTGTAAGACTAAGCATGTGCTTGGCTGGTATAGTTAGAGTGTCTCAACTGCATATAAGTAATCATTTATTGTTTAAATACTGGAGAGGCTATAACAAAATGCTGTCAAGAGCCATCACACTCATTAACCTGCAAGCTAATTAGCCTCCTCCTGCCTGATTGCTGACAAGTTCTTCCATCTGAACCTATTGCTGTGGTGTCAGCAGAGAAGCAGATTGAGGTAGAGGAGGTCTCCCTCCATTAGATGTTTGTGAACAAAGTCTCTGCATTAAAGGTTTGTTTTTTACACTCTTAACAAATGTTAGAGCATTCATATCCCTAGCTATAATTAAATTGGCAACTCCTAATTACTGTAATTAGTATATTAACTGTTTCCTGTTCATCTATAATTGATTTCAAGGAATTGCATATAATTTAATGTGATTTAAAAAATTTAATCATTATGTGTTTCGATGGATAGATGTATGTATATAGATTCTATTGGATTTTTGAAATAATATGCATGATAAAAATTACTGAAATTTAGAATCTTGCCAAACCAAATGCATATGGGCTTTATAGTCACTTTTTTTTTTTTCCTGTACAAACATGACATTCACTCCCCATTAGAATTTTTTTCTGTTAGGCTAACATTTCTTAACTAGGTTGCAAATTAACATTGGAATGATAGAACATTTTACAAATGCATTGGAAAGTATGAATTCATTAATTTGTAGAAGACTAATTCATTTAGAATAGCTTCTTGAGGGCAAAAAAAAATTCCTAAGATAGTTTGGTGTTATACCATCCAATCAAACTCAAGACCTTTTCTGTGAACACAGAAAAGTAGAGTGTGTTTTGGATTAGCCAGCTCAGAACTGATGGAAGTCTTTTTTGTGTTTTCAGATTTATCACTATAATATCTTTCTGAGGGGAAATGTTACTAATGAGTTTGATCTAAAGTATTTTCATATCTTCAAATTAGTTAAAATCTGAACGATTGTGAAATGACACAGATAACCAGCAGAATGTATTCATGTATCTGGAAACACCACATAGTGAAATTTATTGTATTTCTAGTTTTTATGTAGAGAAAACAGCTATTTCAGAGTATTTGATTTAAAAGTGCTGGAATGCAGTAAGAAATAGCATCAAAGTTTATGGAAGCTTTCCATAGAAGTGTGTATTTACTGTGCATTGGACATGGCCAGAATCACCATCGACATAGCATCCAGTAAAGATCCTAAAGTAGTACATGAGTACATACTTGCCACTAGTCAGCGCAACCAAGTCCTGGCTAAAAATAGTGTGTTCCAAATGAAGCTTAAAGTATACCTGATTCATTGAGGTATTCATTCTTACAGTAATTAAGATGTTAATGTGACATTTCAGCTGTTACTCGCAGCAACTTGTTTTTGAAGAACTATTCAACAGACTAGAAATGTATCATTTAACAGATAGAGCCTTTTAAACACAGGGGTCTTGAGCCTCAAGTCAGCTATAAATAAGTGTGATGGTATAAAAAGATTATGAGGTTCCTATTAAAACATTCTTTCTCTGTAACTGTGGTCTCTTAGCCAGGAAAGGCAGATCTGGACTTCCAAGGCGGTGTTACCACATCTTATGGGCTAGTCTATCAGTGAGAGCTGCTGTTCTCTCCAGTCAGGACATTGGATTACCACCATCACCTCCTGTAGCTCTTCTGAGTGAGCAGCAAACTTTCCCCAGAAATGTCCATAGTCTCCTTTATTATATAATTCAAGTTACACTTCAGGGAAGTTAGTGTTCTGATGATTCAAATTAATTTTATTTTAAAATTTTTATTTATTTTATGTGAATGAATGTTTGACCTGCATATATGTAAGTGCACTATGTCCAGCCCTGTAAAGTCCAGGAGAGGGCATCAGATCCCTTGGAACTGGAGTTATATACGGTTGTCACCCTCCATATGGGTGCTTTATAAGAGCATATACAATGCTCTTAACTGCTGAGCCACCTCTCTAGCTACAAAATTAATTTTTAAAAGTAAATTAAATCAATTTAAGGGTCTTTTGATTTTTTTTTTTAAGGTCCACTTCAGAATCATTGGGCCACTTGTATTGTTGGTGGTCATAATACTAGGAATCCTAATTAAATTCTGGACGTGCTGGGGAACCTGTTGGACATCTTCTGCAGCCTCTTACCTTACAGATGAGAAAAGTTCAGGGGAAGTTGAACCTGTTCAAGGCTGTGCAGCAGAAGGCTATGAGTGATTTGCAGGCAGAGAAGAGGATGCTGATCATCAGGCCCCCAATCTAGTGCACCGAGTGTCATAAACTTAGATTGATTTCAGACTTATTTTTGGGTATTCGTGCCTATCTGTATTATAATTGTTTTACGTTGATTGTTAAAATTGTTCAAAGTATATACTTTTTTAATGAATACAAAATTATCGTTTAAAGTAGACGCTGGGCATATGTAGCCCATTCAAATCCATACAATAAAATAGAAATGATTGAATTTGCAACTGATTGGTACCAGACATCCAGAAACAGCTCATGGAAACCCAGTTTGACATTAGGAGATAGTAGGAGATGTTTTTTGTGCCGAGCATTATTAATAAAAGGAAAATCTGTGGTGTGGAAGTGCTTCTAAAGACACAAATTGCTTTCCAAAAATCTTATGAAATGTCAGTCCTTTATATCAGCGTCCCCCACCCCCATTGTGCATTTCACATTCTTTAAGATGGCAGGAGAGAAGGTGATTGTTAGAGCTAGGATGGTGAAGATAGGGGACTGGATCTAAAGTCCTCCTGCTGCAGAACAGGCTTGATAGTGTTGGAGGTGAGTGACATTGTGACCAGGGAGGATGTCAATCTCTAGCTGCCAGAGCACAGTGCTGGACCCCACTCTGTACTTCCTGCCATGTCAGGATTCCAACAGTGAGATTTTATTTTTAAAGGGACCAGAAAGGAAAAGGTACTTTGTCTAAGTTTTTCATGTGAAAATAAATTATTTGGATTTCAATACATCTTAAATGACTAATGTAATATTTCTGTATTAGATGTATCTCTATATGTATTTGTCTAGAAGTAATTGTGATTTAGGGGCATTATTGTCTATAAAATTGGGTGGGTTTGGTAACTGTATATGTTACTTTTAAAGAGTAAAATCCAAGAAAAAAGTATTTTCTTGATATTAGCCTTCATTTATAAACCAGAATAATTCTGAATGTTTACAGAAATGGGAGATAACCTAAGGCAAATTTAATTTTAGATTGGGCTTTTGCTTAATGTATTATTCATAGTATTGTATCATCAGTTAAGCATATCTCTTGACAATAAACTTAAAACATAACATTAGTAGTAATATCCTCCCTATCTTGGGTGAGTCAGATAGTAACCAGACATGATTAAGTTTGCCTTTTTATTGTAGATAATTTTCAGAAATGGAGGGATGAAATGTTTGGTCTGTTTTTTTCATCCCTCTTCCTCTGCCTTTTCTGTCTCTGTCTCTCTGTCTCTGTCTTTCTCTCTCTCTTACTTCACTATTTTTGCTGCATGACCTGGTTTTGCATTTTTCTGATTCTCTGTTCATCTAATTAGTATGTTCTAAAAAGACCTGGACCACTTATTGTACAGAGCTGTAGCCTGTGGGTATTTAATAAGGAACTTTCAGTGCTACATTTGCATCTTTTGCTTGGGGTCTGAATAGTGAATTACCTTTAAGATCATTAGAAGCACTGCTGTATTGTTAAAATCAGGCCGCAATATTCTAATGACAGTTTAAAACTTCAGGCTTTCTATATAACCCAGGTGACCCCAGCGTAATTGTGTGTAGTGCAGATGACCCCAGGATAAACTGGTGACGGTTTAGCTCATCTACAGTGTGGTCTGTACAGGCAGGTGGCTTTATACCCCAGCAGACCACATAAGAGATGCTTTGGAAGCAAATGAGTCCCATTGCTAGTTAATGCACTCATGGTATTATTTATATCACAATACTAATCCTCCTGATAAGACCTGATACTCCTCAGAAAGAGACACATCTTCAGTGTGTTAGATATGGCATGTATTTTAGTAGCTAACTAATTTTTTTTTTCTTTTTTCAATATACCTGGAAGCTAAAAAGCTTGAAAATGGACTATTCTGCTTTCACGCTTTTCCCCTAGATCAAGAACAACACAGGGAGTTTGTTTTTTTAGGATTCAATTATAATTTATTCTTTTTCTAATCAGGTAGAAAGAAACTTGGTATTAGAGAGTTAACATAGTTTTGTTAGGTTACTTGACAGTGTCACAGAACTGTACACTTTTAAAGCTGGAAGAAAGTTAACTAGCATCTTATTTTTAGAAGTTGGTATTTGCACTAATTTTCTGTTCTCAAACTGAAGTGTTAATTACCTGATAACCACCAATAATGCCAGGGAATTGAAAGGTAGCTGATGACAGGAATGCTTTGAGAACATGCTGGACTTCCTGTTCCTAAATAAATACTTTTTACTTAGAGAACACATTTATATTTATTAAGGCATCTGTGTATCATAATGTGATACTAATATCCTAATATGAAAGCTAAATGAATATGGGTATTTTTTTGTATAGTTACTGTTAGTAAATAGCATGCTAATTGGGTTAAAATTTAGCAATTGTATTTCCCAGTTTCATTTCTCAAATAGCTGCTTCAAGAACCCAAAGTTACCAAGACTTAGTTACAATTAATAATTTTTGCTGAGAAGTTATAAGCTTTAATGTGATACTGTGCATCCATAGAAAAGATATTTACAGAGGTGTGTTATATAGAAACATAAATAAATGGAAGAATTCAATGACAAGTATAAAGGAGCCTATCTGTGCCTCACACATAGTAGATGCCCTGTAGCTAGTTGAACCAACTGTCTAACCTAGTCTCACTTCCAAACAGTTTCAAAGAGTGTTATTTTAAAAATAGCTCAATAGTAATTGACTCTCCAGATGGACTGTCTTATGATGTGTTCATTTTGGTTACCTCATCCTTTTGTATTCTTTCTTGTCTGTTTTCTACTCAGGAGTTCTACAAATCAACAGTCAAGAGCAGCTACCTTATATGACAGGACCCTTGTTTAAAGTATGACATCCGCTGTTGTGTTATTGTTGCTTTCCTTTTAATTGCCTTTCTTTCTATTGTTATAGAAACACAAATCTGTTTCTTAAAGGAGCTGTTTAATTTGTATCTTTCAGATTTGTTGTGGTTATAAAACAACTTGTAATTTTTTTAAATAAATGACTATTTCGTATGTCAGAGAGGCAAACAGTGAGGCAAACATTTATGTAGAGACTTTTATTGCAAGGACCTGAAAACTGAAAAATAAAAATCAGACTGAATGTTTAATTTGAAACATTTGATCCAGTGTGTATGTATATTTGAAGGCATTGTGTAAGGCTTAACATATTTATGATCAGAGCATTGACCAGTGCTATTCTGTTAAGTAGTTTTGCAGGATTTTCTTTTCCAAGAAGAATCTGTTGTACTCGCATTATTGTTTCCTTTGGGATCCTAGACAATGACTCTGTGGTCTGATTCATTAATATTGGTTGTCTTCAGCAGAGAGTATCCAGATTTGACCTGCCAAGTATTAAATTTTTAATGTATTACTAGTTCTCTCACAGAGTAAGGATTGTCTTTGTTCTTTGTATTTTTGCACCAGTACAGCATGACTTAGATACAGATTTAATTTGTAGAATCCTTAACTATGCCTCATTTAAACCACATACAGCACACATATAAAAATGTTTATTGGTGAAATATTTCAATGGCTACCTTCTTAATATTTGAATGTATACATTTCCAAATTTATTTTGAAAAGTGCCAGGAGTGCTATGTGCTATGTACAATAAGTTAATTATTATGCTATTAACATTGATGATGTTGAATGTGTATTAGTTAATGTGTTAATGACTCGTTAATTACTGTACATGTTGTGAAGACCCTTCAGGCTTGTTCTATGATGCAACATGTCAACTTGAACCAGACCCCAAGTAATCTACAAGGCAGACTGTAACTCTTAAAAATAACACTTGTAAACATAAATTATAAATTAAATTACACTTTTTATTTTTCTTTCTGATAGAATGAATAAGTAATTCCTCTGCTATCTGCACCTGTTAGAACCTAATACTGTCAGACTCTGTTTTCCCCCAGGAGAACTGGAGATTTGTTATGCAATAACTTCTGCTTTGTTTATGCACTGGCATTTAGTGTATATTTTATATAGATTCATGTATTTTGTATCGTGAAAGATTCTCCTCCTCATCTTCCTCCTCCCCTCTCCCTTCTCCTCCTCCTACTGTTTTTATTTTTGTAAATTTAATTAATTATTTTAATTTAATTTTATGTGTATGAATGTATTGCCTGCATGTGTATAAATGCACCCATGTCATACAGTGCCCATGGAGATCAGAAGAGGGTGTTGGATCCTCTGGAACTGGAGTTACAGATGATTTTTAGCCCCTGTGTGGGTGCTGAGAATTGAACCTGAGTTCTCTGCAAGAGCAACTGGTGCTCTTTTCCATTGAGCCATCTCTCCAGCCGCTCTGTTTTTCTTTTCAAAAGACATTTATTTAAGATGAAAGGCACACCGGGTCTTTATGCAGGAAGTTAAGAAGTGACCACCATTGCTAGTTGATATTAGTCTTCATACACTTGTGATTCATTTATGGCTTTTTTAAGTTTTTTGATCAAAGTGGTTGAAATCTTAAGGATCAACTATTTAAAAACAAAAGAAACTACCAAAATCTGCTTCCGTTTGAGAGCATGGAAAAATAGGCTTGTTTTCTGTTTCATAAATATACCTTAGTACTTTGAAATGTGAATTATTTGAACTTTATTATTGTAATATTCAAATTCTTAGTTGCATACTTCCTAATTGTCAACATTTTTGGAAAATACATTTGGTAATAATCTTCAGGAAATTCATTTGGATTATTATATTGAAATTATAAAATTCAGTGTCATTCATACAGTGGTGTTTTTTGTTTTTTGTTTTTTGTTTTTTTTTAGTTTTATCACTTCAAAGTCATTATTTGATTTCACAAATTGACTAAGGGTCTGATCATGAGGACTTTTAATTTGACGTTTCTGGCCTTCCGTCTCTCTTCTTCCTTTTTTCTTACCTGGCTTTCCCTCCCTCCTTCCCTGGGTAGCCTGAAACATGAGGTCTTTCTGCCTTGGTCTCTTAAGTGTTGGCTTATGACTGTGTGCTTGACTTTGAGGACTTCCAAAATGATCTGGAACTGTTAAATATACAGATATAGCTAAGTATAGTGGCACATGCCTTTAATCCCAGCAGAGGCAGATGGATCTCTGTGAGATCAAGGCCAGCCTGGTCTATATAGTAAGTTCCAGGCCAGCTGTGTTAGTTACTTTATCTCATAGATTTTGTTAACATAGTATATAAAAGAGGAAGCAGAGGGTTCCAGCTCTAAAATGAGATTGTCCGGGATCAGACCTCACTTTTCTGCCTCTGGCATGTTTTGCCTCAGTTGTCCCTCAGAAGTGGGCATGGTAAGAATATCTTTGTTTAGGATAAAGTGTTAAGATAAGTGCATGAGTTAGTACAGATACAGTACTTTGAGCAGTGCCTGGCACATAGAAAGCTCTCAGTAAATGCAAAGTCTTACTATTAGCCTGCTTTTAATATTATGCTGAAAAATATTGTACTGAAAATTATTTAGGAGCATTTAATTTCTGCAATCTCTTAATTCCCAAGGACCTGTTAGGAATGTGAGTTTTTGATTTTCAGTCATTATAGTCTCAGACCTCATTGCAGAAAAGCATCTTATTTTTAATGATGATTTTATTACTCCAGTGTTGCTTACATCCATCCTCCTAGAATTATCCTAGGCCTTTTTGTTAATCTAAACTTGCTTGATTCCCCACAGCACCACTCTTCCTGGAGATTTGTATTGGTATGGAAGGATATTCTGTCTAGGACTTTAGTCTCTCTTGCAAATATTTGTGTATCTCTTGTTTACAGCCATGGTGTCTTCCTATGATACCCATGCAGAAGGGATTCTAATAAATCTTGTGCTCGACACCACACATTGTTTGTTTTAGCCTCCTTCCACTTCATGCTTCCTCTTTTAAGAGCCAGCCATTACGAAAGGTTAGATTCACAGTTAGCAGGCTTTAGCTCTCCCTTTTGAATCAGTGAGGTTGCCGTTTTATTGCTCTCCGACTTACACTTCAGTGATGAGAGTAAACTAGCATCAGATTAAAGGTCAGCAAATCCCATCAAAGAGAGGAATATTAGGGGCAGAGATAGTTGGAGAGGCAGCACACCACTGGGTATTGACAGGGTGATTCCAGGGTATCAGTCAGCAGAATTATAGCTGCCCAGAGAGTCAGTACAGCTTTAATGAGCCTGTGTGAAGAGGAAGAGGGTGGATTTATGTAGTTCCTCATAATTTTCTGTAGAGACTGTTATTGCAGACATTCTGTGGAGTGTTCTGGTCTTTCATTTAATTCAAAGGTCCTGGAGCTTATCCATCCTCTAAATTCTTTTTTGTTAGCTCAAATCAAAGTTGACATTTCCATGGTTTACCACCTAAAACATCCAGTTCGAAATAAGGTTTCTTTAGGCAATTTCAAAATCTGTGTAGTTTTAATATAAATCGATAGTTATACTAATAAATACCTCAAGCCTCTTCAGAGAAGTGGGTTAAATAATAAAGTTTTTTTTTTCATAACTAGGCAGCAATGGTAGATGCACATTTTACACATTGCCCTTTGAATAGCTGAAGAAATCACTGGTTATAATTAGAGTACTTTTCAAAAAAGATCTTAATGCTTATTCTTCTTAAATTGACTTTTCTAATTAATTGTTTGTATGTCTATTTGTGTATGCTTCAATATTACCCTTTCTACCCCTGTAGCCTCCTAACTGGAAAAGGAAAAATTGAATCCTGAGGGTTGGGGTTCCTGGTGATTAATTGTTCTAATGAGAGACACTGTATTTAATTGCCTTTATTTTTAGTTCTACCTTGATTTTGATGTGCTGTATATTAAATTTGACTCATTTCTTAAAACAGAGGTATTAAATTCATATAATTTCAAGATACAGACCTCAAATGTTTATTAAAAAAAAAACAACAACAACAAAAAACGAGCTGTTTGTTTACTTTTTCCCTGACAGAGATCTAACCCAGGGCTCTGTGCTTACTAATCCAGGATGAGGGTGAGGGTCGTACCACTGAGCTACATCTCCACTATGAAAAATGTCTTTGGATATCTTTGCTGTATTTGCTTAAAGAGTTAATGTTGGACAGGTTGACAAGCTTTTTTTTTTTTTAAGTTAAACTTCTACTTTTATTGGTCACTAGAAAATGGACAGTTTGAAACAATTAACTAGAATGTTTTATTATTTAGGCAAGCCAACTACTTTTGTAATTAATATTTTAAGAATATTATTCTGTGTCTAAGGAAATAAGTTCTTTGCATTATTCACAAAGATCTTGCTTGTGCCTTCTGCTACTTGGAAGATACTTCTAAGCCTCTTTGCCTTTGTCCTTTGCATGCCATGGGGGTGCTTATTCCTTTTGGAAATTTGCTTGGTTTGTAGTGGGAGAGCAAGGGCATGATGGTACCATAGGATCCCAAACACATCACTGACTGAGACCCTACATTGTGGATTGTGACCTTAAGCTAGGTGCATGCTGATTGATGTACATAAAAACATAGAAGCCATTTTCAGTCCTTACTTAGATGCTATATTTATATTAAAGAGCCAGTATTCTGTCAAACTCAATCATGTGGCTTTGTGAAGCCTTTTCAATAAAACTAGTCTGTGGCCTTTCCAATAGTACAGATAAAACTTTATGCTGTGCTCTTACATTGGTATGTACTGGGAATGTGATGACCCTCATCATGCCATGCTTAATAACATTCTGAACAATGCCTGCACATCAGGATAATTTGGCATTCTAAAATCAACAAAGAGGGCACTTCTTCCTGAAGGAAGAAAGAGGGAATTGATAGATACCTGCTGTTCGTAATCAAGTCAAGGGACTGCAGTTTATATGTTTACTTTTGTGTTTTTGAGAAAGGGAAAGATGGTTGAAACAAGAAAAATGAATGCAAACATAGAGTGAGATTAATTACTTGATAGGGCTGGAATCTTACTGCATGAGGGACATGAGGGACATTTGTTGATCACTTTAAGATACACAGATATATTTGGTATTTTAAAATTCAACTGGAGTCTCATATTTTCCTTTGAGTAAAATTATGAATGAAAAGGACCCTTTCTTCCCATTAGTAGTCTCAGATTAAACATATTGTATAAATGTATGGATATGCATGCTTTTTAATAATACCATTCATTTTGTCTGTGAAATAGTTGATTAAAGATTTCCAAAATACTAATGAAGAGAATATGTAACCTTGGTCTCGTCTTAACTAATCTTAACAAGAACACGGTGTAACCAGTCGTAACATCTTAATGAGCACATTCCCAGAGAGAGCAGCGGCCTTACCTCAGAACAAATCAGTACTCCCTCTGTACTCTTCTACCCACTACTTTCCTGGAAGTGTGAGCAGAGCTCACTCAATGAGTAACTCAAATGCTTTGCTGTCAACAGTCATCAGGTGCCAGTCTGCTCCGAGAGCTGATAGCAGAATAAAGCTTGGGTCACAAAAATCAGGATAGCAAAAAGCAGTGAACTACATGTGATTAAAATATGTTTCAGAAAAATGAAAACACAATCTGTGGTGAAGACATTTAATCTAGAAAGTGCTAAAATCTTTAAAAAGGTCAAAGTTGACCATGTAATAAGTACCATCAGAAATTGGTAATTCTTAAAATTTTAGGGTAAAATTGTTTCAGAACACTTCCATATTGTTTAAATTTATGAGTTGGCTTTTGGCAATATTTTTTATATATATTTTGCTAAACAACTTGCATCCTGAGAGACATAGTATTTTAATAAAATTATTTCTAGCTATAAGATTTAAAGTGATTATTTGTTAAAGTGACAGTTATGCATTAGGCACTGTGTTAGGAATTTGCATATTTTATGTCATTTAAACTTCACAATAATTCCTAAGTTGATGGTACCCCAATTCACAGAGAATGAAGTAGAGGACTTCCTATAGTCAACATATGATGGGCAGAATTTGAATCTAGACTGTTCTCACTCCAAAGCCACATTCTTTAGTGGTATAGTTTATTTGTATTGTAATTTCAATGTGAATTCTTAATCTAATATTATAATCTATTTCTCTAGGTTTTAGATTTAGGGAAGTGAAGCCTGTATTTGAATTTTTATGTTTTTAAGAATTATTTTAGGGGCTGGAGAGATAGCTCAGTGGTTAAGAGTACTGGCTGCTTTTGCAGAGGACCAGGTTTGATTCCCAGCACCCATATGGTCTCTTAACAACCCCCTGTAACTCCAGTTCCAGGGAATCTGATGCCCTCTTCTGACCTCTGCAGGCCTTGCACATCAGGGTGCACTTTACAAGCATGCAGGCAACACACTCAGATGCACAAAATAAAAATAATAAATAAAAATTTAAAAAATTAATTATTTTAAATTGTGTGCATTTTTGTGTGTGTCTATGTTTGGAAATTTGCACACCAATGCATGTGCCTTCAGAGGTAGCCTGGAATCTTTCTTACACTGGAGTTCCAGGCAGTCACGAACCTCCTGACTGCTTGGAACCAAATTATGGTCCTCTGAGGGCAGTGTGCCCATTCACTGATAGCCATCCCTCTAGCCCCTGAATTTTTTTTTAAGTGTGTACTACCTATGTGATCTTGTCTCTTACATCAGTCATTTAACCTCTCTAGAATTTGACTTTCTCATCTGTAAACTCATGAGGTTAATCACACTTATCAGGATAAGAATTATTTAGAATCAAATGCTGTGGTGCGTGCCTTTAATCTAGCACTTGAGAAATAGAGGCAGGCAGATCTTGAAGTTTGAGCCTGGCCTGGTCCACACAGAGATCTTGCATCCCCCCACCCCCCCCAAACCCAAGTGATATTTGGCATATAGTATGTATTCAGAACATATTAAAATTTAAACATGGAGCACTTTTAGGCTAAATGAAACTCCAGTGTCTACAACTGTTAGATTATCATATTAACACCTGTAAATTAGGAAGTTAAAGCTGTCCACCTTAGGAACAAAGGAACAGAAGTCATTGCCTTGTGACAGAAGTGTTTTTGTGTTGTGAACTGAGTCTGGGATGAACTCTCTGAAGCCTGCAGGATTCATTCTTCCAAAATCCAGATCAGGAGTGGAGCTGCTGTGTAGCTGCGTACAGCATGCTTTGGGTGTCCCAGGGACTAGCGCCACAGCACCGTGTTGTCCCACTCAAAGCATGGATGTGATCTTAACTGACAAGACAGGAAATGAAAGTGCCACAGTGACCTCATTCTGCAGGGAGAAAAGGCAAGGTAGCAGAGCATGGGGCTATGGGAGAGGGAAGCTTGCAATTCAGGTTTGTGTAAGCTGGTGCTAAAGAGCTGTGGACATACACATGCTATAAGAGGACTAATTAGTTTTGAGAGTAGTCCAGTTGTGGGCCTCTTGAATTTTCTGATCAGGAGATCCTAGGCATGTGGTAAATTTAAAAGGCTATCATTGACATGTTAGATCATTAAATCACTGGTAACCACACAGTAGCTGGTCACAAAAACCTACAGGTATGAAAGCAAGCCAGTGTTATTATACCCTTCTTGGGTTCTTAAGCCCTTTGCTTTCTTTTTAAATGATACTGTTTTCTTCTTTTTTAAAATTTAGTTGTCATATTTTCCAACCCTAAAAGTCTCTTCTATAGAACATTTTGTTTGAACATCTTTTCTTTCAGATGAAAAGAAAATGGCCCTTTCCTTTCCCCTACCACATGTAATAATTTCCTGTTAGAACAGAGCACCAGTAACCCTTGGTGCTATTCCACGTGAGTCAAATGCCTGTCTTCCCTTCCTCCCTTTTTCACTGTCTCGGGCAAGC
>CM069541.1:54522500-54560000 GCA_035773235.1 Eospalax fontanierii
TTTAAAAGGAGAAATATTAGGAGCTGCTAAAACAGATGTTTTAAAACAGAATGGGAAATTCAAGACAAGGGGATCACTGGATAAGTTCTCCTCACCCATACCAGGACACAGAACTAGCAGTGGTTCCAAGTTAGAAGGTCTTAACATTGAAAGCGTTTTAGTGACTTTGAGGGGAGAAAATAAAAGGTGTTACATTGGAATTAGCAACTGGGCTGACATGGAGCAGTTCTAGAACAATATGAAGCAGTTTTTTCTAGTTCTACAATAACTAGCAAATACATGTTTATCTCTAGTTCCCAACAATGATATGTTCCTAGAAATTTATCTTAACAAGAGTTATCTAACTTTTGGTTTCACCAAATGAATTTATCTATCTGTCTCTGAACAGGCAACAGATATAATTTTTAATTATGGTGAGTTAGTTTTATTATTCAGTTGAAATTAGTTCTAAATGAAAGCAACAGCTTTAAAGTGCTAGGGGGAAGAAATTAAAGTTCTGCGTTTGAGTTAAGACATCTAAGAGCTCTGGCATGATGAGTGTGATTCAGGGCATCTATGGATGAAGATTGTTCCTGAATTGATGGTGGGTTTAGGTTAGCATAGGTTAGCATAGGAAACCACAGAGCTGGTGATCAGTTGAGTGCTTGGCAGTTTATAGATGTTCCTGTCATGTAAGTTACACTCGATACAGAGTGTACACCACTGTGGGTAGATAGCAGGCACATGCGTAAGAGGCAGAATCCAAAGGCAAACATGCAAGACGCCACTTCCCCCTCCCCTAGCCTTGTAACTAGTGTGGGGAACCTGCTTTTAAACAGATTTACAGAGGTTAATTGGGCTGGGATATTTTAGATTATGTTGCACATTAATGAAAGTGCTGATTTTGAGCTGTCATGACTCCAGTGCTTTTTATACCACGATAATTATTTTAAAACTTTGTCTTCTGTGTTGTTGAAAACATCTTGGCAGAAAAGCCTGTGTGACCTGATTAAACCTATGAATTGTCAGCTGTGATCTATAGTACTCAGAAGAGGTTGCTGACTGGGCATCACTTAGGAAGTTCTTGATTTAAAAGCAAAATTAGATTGAGACTACTGTGCCCAGCACTCTATTGCCCTGTCAGTGGCACGTTTTAAACACTGTACTTAGTGTCCTTGTTGTATAGTTTGCTGACAATTGTTTAATAACGTTCTTTTAATAGCATTTGCGTTTAAGTTTACCTAATCACTTCACACTGTATGAATTTCTCTTTTGAAATTGCATGATGGAAAAGCTATGGAATCCTATTTTATTTCCCAAGTTTTAGATATAGCTTGTGAATTAAAATTATTGTCTAGGAATTTTTATTCTGTTTCTCTGATTGTACAGAGAGACAAATCAATCACCAATTAATGAATTTGTTTTTATATCTGGATTATTTTCTTCTCAGGCCCCTCCTCCCTATTTTATGTGGAGATCATTTAAATATAAGACGCTTCCATGATCAGAATATTCTACGAAGTCAGGATTACCTTTTTCTAAGAATCCAAGTTCAGGTTAAATCATGAGAGGGTGTATTAGAAGTCACAGGATGCATGTAAATGTGAATTTGAAAGCAGTTCTCATACTCAGGCTTATTTATCAAATGTGAGTGATGATGCTCTCAGTGTGAATTGTAGTGCACTGATGTTGTTTGCTCGTTTTCTCAAATAAACCAAATACTCACACTGTTTGTCCTGTTTCTCGCTTCTTCTCTCTGTCTCTCTCCTTGAAGGTCTCAGCATCAGAGGAGCCCAGGAGGAGGACCCTCCCGACCCCCAACTAATGAGACTGGACAATATGCTTTTGGCAGAAGGGGTTTCAGGTCCTGAGAAAGGTGGGGGATCGGCGGCAGCAGCTGCAGCCGCGGCAGCCTCTGGAGGTTCTTCAGATAACTCTATTGAACACTCAGATTACAGAGCCAAATTGACCCAGATCAGACAAATCTATCACACAGAACTGGAGAAATATGAACAGGTCAGCAGCCGCCACTCTCCGTCCTGCACAAACCTTCTATTGCTCTTCTGCTAGACCGTGCTAACCAATTCCAAGGGCCAGGAGGGGTAGGTGTTCACGCCAAAGCCAAAACAAGCAAAGAGGATGTAGGGATCCACAGTTGTTGGAACCATGAAATGAAGATCCCGTGGAATTCCAGGGTGGAGCTGACCCTTGAGTCCCATCTTGCTTCAGTTTTTCTCCTTCCTCACAATCAGGGTGCCAGGCACCATACCTGTGAGCCCTTCTTCTCCTCTACCCTCATTGCTCAGTGCCCTGCAGAGCTCTGTAGATTTGTACCTGGGCATTGGCTTGGTTCATAAGCTTTAACAACTTTTAAATCAAAGCATCATTGCCCAGTGAGCTTTCATTTCTTATACTATAAGTTCTAGAATGCTTCTAGGAATTATTTCTTAAGGCTGAATCTAACTTCATCAAGTAAGCAGCCTCTGGTGTCTCTCTGAGGACAAGTCCTCCCAGATTAACTGTGGCTGTGCCAGGACAGGAACCCCAAGCATTATGTGCCAAATTCCTGATTGCAAGGAATAAGGATTAAGAATCCTTTTCTCAACAAACTTACTGGCCATGCTTCATTGAATCTCAGATATCTTTGAGTTTAAGCTATTGTGTTGTTCCAAACACCAACAGCAATAAAAAGTCACATTGCCAATTTAACTATAGCATGCTTTTGATTACAGAATACTTTCACATTTCCAGAAACTCAGATTAGTTAAAATGTGGGGATTCAATATAATAAGGTCAAATGTTGATCTTTTCCCACATATTTTAGTTGGTAATTTAAGGCTAAAAAAAAATCTGCTTAGATTGAGAAATTCTAATTTAACATGGATTCACAGTTTTAAACGTACAAAAAAATGAAAAAGTAAATTAAGTTGACTTCCTGTGAAGTTGCCATGTTTGGGGTTCAAAGTAAGCTAGGTACAATGACCTGAGCCTGTAGTTCCAGCCACTCAGGAGGCTGAAGCAGGAAGATTACTTCTGCCAAGAGTAGAAGACCAGCTTGGTCCACGTAGCTATACCTCTGTCTCAAACAAACAGCAGCAAAACAGTTTCATACTGGTAATTTCATAGGGTTCAGCCTATCACCCAGATTAACAGTTGATATTTTGCCAAGCTTAATTTGTCCGTGTCTCCCTTCACCTTTTTAGTGGAGTATTTAAAAGCCTCTTAGACATTATATAATGTCATCTGTAAATGCTATATATAGGCAGTTACTTCATAAAGTCTCTTCACTTTAGTGGGAAGTGGGTGTGCGGGGGGTTCCTGCCTACATTTTTTAAAAGAGCAGTTTTAGGTTGACAGCAATATTTTAGTGATAGCTCATATGCTCCTGTACCCACATACTCATGGGTTTCCCCCTAGCAACATCACCCATCAGACAACTATATTTGCTTCAGCTGACAAACTGCCATTGGACCCAGAGCCCGTAGTTTGTATCAGTACTCACTCTTGGTACTCTCACACTCTGCACTTGGACAGATGCATATGCTTATAGCACTAGAGTTCCTACTACCACACAGACCCTTGATCTCTCCCCATATCTCCCTCCCTCCTGATCCCTGGTAACCATCGTTCAGTTTTAATACTGAGTTTTCTTATAAGTTATCTGAATAGTTTCACATGTGTATGTTGTCCCCACCCACTGCCTTTTCTTATACTCTGGATCTGATGGTGTTAAGCAAATGCTACATCTTTATCCTAGAGGTGAGTGTTTTGAGGAAGGGTAGAAGATTTATATAGTGTTATTTTAAAATACAATGAAATTAATATTATTCAATTTTACATTTTCTGGGATTCCAAAACTATGTCTCATTTTGAGGAATAAATTTTGGTGGAGGATGTGCACATAAGAACTTTGGAAAAATTCTTGTGTGTTTATTAAAAAAATTCCAGTTTTCTGATTTGGCATGAATAATTGAGAATAAACAAAATAAGTCATGGTTGAAATGTTGCCCTCAGCATAAACAGTAGAAAGTGGTTCTAATTTGTAGTATAATCCTAATTGCTTAACTTTATGTTAAATAGACCTATGCATATTTAGCAGGCACCTGTAACTTGTCATGTTGTATAGAAAGATGTGTCTTAGGGGTCAAATGGACCCCTGTTGTGGTTGAAGAAACTGGGGGTTCCGGACTGTCCCCTGTCACTGCATTTCCTGCTTTATCCAGATTGCCCTGTTATAGGTGAAGCTGGCATCAGTGAGAGGCAGGGATTGAGCCTCATTGTTTTAGAAATGCCCTAAAAATCTCACAAGACTTTAATAACTCTAGTCTTAGCTGATACCAGAATCAAATCACTAGGGGTTCTGCAAGTGAGCAAGGGTGGAGTGGAGTACGTGTGTCTGTGTCTGTGTGTGTTGTCTTAAAATTGCACTCTATACACAAGTTTTATATAATTTTTTGTGCTTAGAACTGCATATAAAATTGAGAAGTAGCAAATTTAAATGTTATAATGAGTCTTATGTCTGGATATAGTATCCACAAGTGTATTTCCTTCTTCCTTTTTAGCATGTTCAGAAGGAAACATACAGATACAGGGATCTGCAGCACTGTGAACTCACAGGCGGAGTATGATGATGTGTTAGTACTCAGCAGAGTTTTAATTCGCAAGTTCTGTCCTCTAGGTTCTGAGTTGTCTACAAATCATGTAGCGGCTTTTACTTCTCTTGAGTTGTTTTCAGACTTGGCTTTTGTAGCTGTGATTCTGTCAGTGATGTTTTACAAGAAGGGCGTTTCCTTTTAATTGTCTAGGGTACCAGAACATAGGACATGCTTTGGTTACCAGAAAGGCTTAATGGAGCAAAGTGAGAGGAATGGCTTTTCTAAAATAGATAGTATTGTATTTCCGTTTTGTAGATGGGGTGATTTGTCTAGTGTTACGTTAGTGTCAGAATCAGCCATCAGAATCACTTTCTAAGAATAAGCCACCCGTGTCCATTAAGTTCTGTTGCTCCCCATGCAGAACGGGAAAGTAATGTGGGTATATTCAGGCTTCCTCAGATTGACTCATGTTGGTTTGCATTTAGAAAGGGAACAGTACAGATGAAAAATAACTATTTTAATTACTTTCCAAAAGTTTTTTTTTCTAAAAATGATCACAAGTATGTGATCAGAAAGTTTGTTGGCAAATAGGAAGAGCATGTATGTCAAGGCAGGAGTCTTATCCAAAGAAATAAACTACATTGGAATCCTAGGAGTTACTCACTCTACTGTGCTTTGCAGTGAAGTTGAAGTGAAAATGGATCTGCAGCTTGTTCAGATTTAGAATGCTATGAAATTAGCAAACATCACCACTGCCTTAAATTAAGGTACCTTATAACACAGCCACACTCATAAAGCTAACAGACCAGAGCTCCAGTGCCAGCAAAGTCATAGCTAAGCTTCAAGGCTTGATTTTATGTTCATTTAGGAGTAGCTTTTCTTTAAAACCCTATCCCCCACACACCCTGAAAATGTTCTTTGATCCCCTGTTTCTATTACACAGACTCAGATTTAATGATTCTTGATGATAATCATTCAACTTCGCTTATAGATGCTTTAGACATGGGATGCCTGTTGTAGCAAGGGTTTCACTGTCACCACCACCCAATAGGAACCAATACTATTCTACTTTGGTCTTGTTGATCTGACACCCAGCAGGAATATGACAATTTCCCAAAGCTTGCAGTAAGCCATCTTACAGTGCTTTATTGTGCATTGCTTTCTTTTAGCTGAGAGACAAACCTTTTCTATCTCCTTTATTAGTTACAAGTCTTGAAAGTGCCTTTACCTTTCAAATATGCTCTTATGAGTAGATACCCAGCTGTTAGGTGAATTCCTGTAAACAGGCCATGGGTCCTAGGGAGCCATGGTTTTGAGAATGGGAGCTTTCAGTTGAGCTGGGCTTTCTTGGTTCCTCTGCCTTGCTACCCAAAGGAAATGGACACATTGGCTTTTGCAAATGAGATTTGACCTCAACATTTGTCCTCAGTTGAAAAGGGAAAGATATATTATGTTCTGTGCAGCTCTCCCACTTTGCTTATACCAGAAGAAATGCTTGTATACAGGCAATTCATGTAATTCACAGCTGCTAGAATAGAGGTGACAGATTGAAAGCTATCTACTATGATTATATTGAAATACATTTTTGCTGAAGGCGAAAGAACTGTAAGGTTTCTAACCCTTCCCAAGCATCTGGGAACCTGCTCTTTGGGTTCACAGACGTCTTTTGAATTCATCCCAAATTGGGAAAGCACCTGAACCAAATGAAAACACTGGGCTCAAAATCAAGTACTATTTGACAGAAGCAAAAGACTGGAAAGAACTTAAGCCTTAGGTTGCTGGGGATTGTTGGGGAATGGAGAGCAGATGCAGTACAGGCATCAGGTTTGTGCTTTTCAAAGATTCTACATTATATACTTATATTTGCTGGCAAAATTACCCTTTGTTTGTAATGGAATTTTGTCAGGTTTAAAATACTGATGTTACTGCTAGGAGATGTAGCTCAGTGGTAGAGCCCTTGACTAGCACGCATGCAGTTTTAGGGTCAATCCCTGGTTTGGGTGGAAAGAAAAAAAGTGCTTTGGTATTACAAATACTCACTTCTATTTTGCCATTCTGATAGTTAAACAGGCACTAACTGGTGGAAATTTTATACTCCAGTTCCCCGGTTCTTTTCAACCATTGCTCCATGGGAAGTTTTGCTTTCTTTTTTTCAGTGCCAGGCATTAAAACAAGGGTCTCATGGTGCTGGGCAAGTGCTCTGCCTCAGCCCCTTTTACTTTATTTTGAGCCAGGGTCTCACTGAGTAGCTGCAATTACAGGCATATGTCACCATACTCAGCCACATTTTACTTCTTGCTGGATTTTGAGCCAGGATTTTTCTTGGCTGGAAGGAGTATTCGAGTATTCCCTCTTTTCCTCTAAGTTATTAGTCGGTTGGCTCTATATTGGTCTCATTCTGGTTGGTTTATATAAGATCTTTAACTATTGACTTTAAAAAATATTTATTTTATGTGTATGAGTGTATTACCTGCATGTATGTGAGTGCATCTGTGTTGTGCAGTGCCTGGGGAGGTCAGAAGAGGACGTCAAATTCCCCTAAAACTGGAGTTATGGACAGTTGTTAGCCTCCACATGGGTGCTGGAAATTGAACCTGGCTTCCTCTGTAAAAGCATCCAGTGGTAGTGCTCTTAATCATTGAGCCGTTTTCTAGGTGTGGTGGTGCATGCTTTTAATCTCAGCATTCAGAAGGCAGAAGAAGGCAGATCTCTTTGGGATTGAGGCCAACTTGTCTACATAGAGTTCCAGGCTAGCTGAGTAATAATTATTGAGTAATAATTATGAAAATCTATAATATTAGAGTAAGGTGGTATGAGGTTATTATAAACACATCTAGTTATAAGCACATCTAGAAACTGAATGGTTGCTGTCAGAATTGGGGGGCATCTACTGTTCGTTTGAAATGGAGTCTTCTTATGTTACTGAGGCTGTCTCAAATTCCTGGCCTCAAGGGATTGATCTTTCTGTCTCAGCCTTCCAAGTAGCTGAGACTATAACTCCTGGCTGGGCACCTGCTTTTAAGAGAGATGTTTTCTTTCCATCAGAAGTGATTTTAGAATAGGGATAATAAGAACTGTTGCCTACAGTCAGCTTCTCTAGATAGCTACAAAGACCATTTCAGTTTTTAGAATGGATCACTGAGTCATTTTAAACTTTCTGTAAAATCCTTTTCTTTATGGTTTTATATTCAATTATGTGAGCTTAAAGAACAGAAAAGAGTTGGGTCTTGAATTTACAAGTGAAAAAAAAAAACACTGAAAACTTCAGTTTTATGTGTAAATCAAGTATGAAATGATAGTAAGAAGACAGTTTTACTAGCCAGGAAATATCAGTAGGATATTACCGAGAGTCTCAATATTTCAAGTCCTCGATTATTACCTGGTTTCTATTTTCTAAGGAGAAAGGAGTAAATAACAAGGCAAAAGGCTTATAGTAAGAATTGCTTAAAATATTTTCACAGATGATGCTTTCCATGATTTCTGTAAATTATAGTATATGTTTTAAAACATACACCCAACAATCATTCTAGTGTTTCAGAGAAAAAGAGGTTTCTCCCAATAGTCTCAAAAGAAATTCAAGAAGTCAAAACTCCTTTTCCTAAATATTCCAATTAACCAAGGTAAATCTGCATTTATATTATGGGCATTTACTAGAAAGTTTTTAACTGACAATTATACTCGAAAAAACAATAAGACAATGAAAAATGTTTCCAAATGTCTGTATTGATGGTTTAGTGCTTAGATACAGTAAGGGATATGATAGATGTTTGACATCAGCACCCTACATTGTAAATGGCATCAGTTGCTAGCATCTGTTTGGGTGGCTCTTCCAAACAGCTCTTCAGTCATTGGAGCACGCTTACCTCCATTTTATGTTTCCTATGGAAATCTACCTCTTTAAAGAGTAGAAGATAGCACTGCTGTGCTGTACTCTAAGACTGATGCTGTAAATGAGACTGTAATTTACTTTCAGTGGTATAAAGGAAAAAAATCACTTTGCCTAAAGTGTATGCATCTTTCTTAAGGGTGTACCCAGATTTTAATTATCTAAATGTAAATACTTAACGAATTTTACTTAGAGTAATGAGCTAAAGTGCACACTACATAAATGAGATGTTCTAATTAATCATGTATGAACTACTGGTTTAAAGAAAAGCTATGTGAGTTCTGTGAATGTTGGGCTATTGCCAAATTGCTAATCAGCATTTGCATTCATAGATGGCTTCACTTAATAAGTTGTGAGACATTCAGCAAATGTTTTAGGAAATTATGAGTTTTTAGATGCAGAAACTTTTTTTGCTTTTAACCCTTTTTTCTCTATGAGTCTTTGGATGTTTCTTAGAAACCACAGACAAACATCCGTTCTGAAGAGGATAAAATTCAGCCAGACAAAAACTAAGAGGGCTAAATCTCAGGAATCATTCACATAGAGTCTTGAATTATTTACAGGGACATATGTCCTGCCACAGGTAAATGATACCGTAATAGGAATTAGCATAGTCAGGTGTGCAAACTAGAAATGCTTTCATACTGCAGTGAAATAATTCTTGTAGTTTTCATTCATAGAACTTAGATTCTTAACAATTATTGGAGCCACTTCCCCCACTGCCCTGGGAACTTTTGACTTGATAGATTATATTGATAAATATTTGTCATAATAGAAATTAAAAGGTAGAAAAACTTGAGATATTTTTAAGGTAATTTAGAAATGTAAGCTATTACATGTTAACCTAATTTTTAAAAACTTGATTTAAAAAAAAAACCTTCAAAGATTGATGAGAAGAATGGTATTGCTGTCATTATCTTGCTGACACTAATCTTGGGCGTGATAGAACCCAGTTTTATTCTTAGGTTCACTTCATAATCAGTCTATTGTCATATAGTTGAGGTTTGTGAGGAACAGCTGACCTCATACAGAAATTTAATTAGAAAAGAGAAGAAATAAGTAGACAGATATTTTTTCAGTTAATTGTGGATATTCTTTTATATACTCAAACTTGACAAGTTATAATGGTTAGTTGCCAGGTGATAATCTGAAACCATATTAATGTACTTATATTTTGCTCTTTCAGAATCTCTTAGTCTAGTCTGCACTTAAATAGCTCTCCTACCTGTGCCTGCTTTTGTGATGATACATTGATTAGTGTGGAAATATTGGTTCACAGAACTAGGACTATCTTGTACATGTTAATATATTTCATTATACATTATGAAAATATACTTAATAATATCCACACTGAGCTGATCAGGAAGTCTCCAGGAAAACTATCAAGCTCACAGTATGATGCAAGTTTTCAGAAATTCTAATTCTTTCTATTTGAAAACTTAAGTTTTTCCATAGGCACAATTTCTGCCAGCCCTTTTCTTCTACGTAATTTTACTCACGTGGTTCAATTTTGAGAAAACATTTGCCAAATATCTAACTCCAAATAATCTTAATTTATCATTCTTTCCATGTAGAAATAATATTATGGGGAAAAGTGACCAAGCTCAAAGTTTAGTCACACAAATATAATTTCTCAAGGCAGTTACCTTTCATATGCAGAAGTACTTTCTGTATGCTTCACATTTTGCCATACAGAATATTACAGACATAACTCAAGGGTTGCAGTGTAATAGGATGAATAATCTATAATATTCACCAAGAGCATTCCTAAGTGAGACTGACCTGTGTTTATGTGACTATGTGGTAGTGGTGATGTATGTTATCTGTCTGTCTAAATCTATCTGTCTATTTATCTATCTATCTATCTATCTATCTATTTCTGCCTACCTATCTATCCACCTATTTACTTATCTCAAGGATCACCAAAGCCCATTGGTTCACAAGGTGCTTTAGAGCAATGCTGTCCAGCCAAAAACAGCTAGTGAAGTATGCCAAGTTAGCCTAGTCTGAATTGAGATGTGCCAGAAATGTAAAATACACACTAAATTTAAGGTATACAGAAAAGGATATGAAAACTTCAATAACAATTTTATTTTTTTATTTTATGTGTATGAGTATATTGCCTGCTTATATATAAAGACACCTGTGCCATACACTGCCCTTGTAGGTCAGAAGGCGTTGAATCCCCTAGAACTGTAGTTATGGGCAGTTGCAAGCTGCCATGTGGGTGCTGGAACTTGAACCCGGGATCTCTGCAAGAGCAGCCAATGCTCTTAACTGCTGAGCCATCTCTCCAGCCCTTAATAACAATTTTAAAGCATTGATTATGTGTTGAAATGTTATTCATAAATTGGGTTAAATAAAATATAGCATTAAAAGTAATTTCACCTGATTTTTTTTTTAATGTTAGCTCATAGAGAATTAAAAACTTCCCATGTGGCTCTCTGTATATTTTTATTGGACAGCATTACTCCAGAGATACCAGGTTTTGTGGCCAATTTTGAGTAAAGTTAGAAAAGCTCTCCTTGGAGATTTAATATGCACATATGTTAGCATTGAAATACTGAGGAGTCCTGCAAAAATGTATTTTGCAGTTTCAGTTAACTCATCAGTTTCCAAGCATACTGTGTCTTAGGACCATCTGTTACCATTCTTTGGAAGTTTAGAATTGCTAATCCCAGTTTGGAGAAGTAGTTCAACCTTATCATTTTACTTATAAGAAAACTAGAGGCTGAGGCTGTTATACCATGCAATTTGGAAATTTTATAAACATTGCCTTAGAGAATGTACAAGAGAAAATACATGTGTTTCTCAGCCACATGGCCACTTGTTTTCAGCTTGGTATAAATCCAACTTGATAATGTAGTGAGGGGAAATCTTAAATTTACTTTTCAAAAGTTTAGTTTCTTTAAATATAGAACTGCTTTTAATGTACAGAATTCCTTAATACTTTACTGGATCTTATCCTAGGGCAATAATTGTGGGCCTTTTTAGACTTACAGGCTGTCTTTGAATCTGAAGAGGATGAAATACTACAGTTTTCCCTTCAGAGAGAGATATGCAAGTGCACCCAACTTGCATAAAATTTCAGGGTTGTGGACTAGTAATCATCTATGCTAACCCTATCCAAAGACTACAGACTTAAAAGCCTTGCTTGTGGTGCAGGGTAATGAGCTTATGGATATTGACCAACTTTATTCTCACTCTTGAGTTGTAGCATAAAAGCGGACCAAGCTACTATGTATCTTGTAGAGTTCTTTACTCTGAGGACCCTCCCCTGCACCCCATGGGAGTTGCTGCGTACAAAAAAAATATCTTAGAATTTCTTATAAGTTAAAACACTAAAAATACTTCAAATGAATGGTAACACTTGCTTTTACCTCACCTGGGAGATATTTGTTTAAAAAAAAAAAAAAAGCTCTGTAAAAGCTTAAAGTAGATGAAATGCTGAGTGTTTTTAAAGGGGTAGCTCTCAGTGAGCAGTTAAGGAAAACCACTGCTCCGTGTGAGCCTTGTAGAGAGAAGTACCCACTCTCACAGCTTCAAAGTCTGCCTTTCTTGCCTGGGGGGTCTAAGAAGCAGGACACTGAGTCTCCTGTCTTAAAATGCCAGGTTCTTTCTTTATTCAGAACTATAGACTTAATGTTTATTGATCGAGGAAGTACTCAATTGCAGTGTAGGTCCAGTTTCGTGGTTTTATAGATCAACAACAGTGTAGGTGAGCTGAAAGAGACAATGTCTCAGGATTGCTGGGTAAAATATTTTAGTCCCAACTCTCTCTCTCTCATTGTCCTGCTGCGTCTTCCCCAAGGAGCTGAGATGCTTGCAGGGGTGGTGGCTTTTATTCTCTGAGGCATGTACTGTGGATAACTGATCTGACGTTATTAGATAGAATGCTTGATGTGCAGGCTTCTATATTTATCCAGACCTGAATCCCTGGGCAGTGGGTGTAGCTCAATGGTAGGCCTCAGGCTTAGCACACACGAAGCCCTGGGTTCCATTGCCAACACCAAACCAAACCAAGCCTACCCAGAACTTGCTCTTTCCTGTCTGTTCTCTATCTTCCTGTTACCCTTCCTCTGAACTTGTCACATACTATTACTGCTAGGGTGTTACGCTTGGGCTTTCATCTGACCTGTATATATCTTCCTTTCATAAATCCTACCCATTCTTTAAAGCCCAAGTATCCCTTCCATGAAACTTCTAGATGATACTACTCCCCCTTTGGAAATAGCAAAGCACTTACTAGCATCTTCCCGTCAACCTTTGCACTGATTGTTTTGTATGAGAATTAATATTCTGTGTCCCTTACAAACCCCTAGAAGGGTTTGAACTTCATAATCCTGCAGTGAACATTTGTTGAATCAACACAAAACCCTAGAGAAAATAGAGAGTATTAACAGTTAACATACACCTGATAGGAGATAGCAGTTAGTACATCCCGATGGAAAACATAATTCTGGAGCTAGAACAAGGTCAGATGGGAGGGAAGCTGATGCTCTTTCTGTGCACGTCTGGCCATTCACAGTTCCAGAGGTCTTGCTGCCCTGATTGTACCACGGCCACTTCACAGTGTCTTGGTTTTCATTTCACCCTTCTCACTGCATGCTGCTGGCAGTTGCTAATGAGGTGGAAATTCACATGGGTTAATGTCTGGGTGTGATAATATAAAATATCAGTTTCCTAAGGAGTGATTTATTTTTTTCCGTTACAGGCCTGTAATGAATTCACTACACATGTGATGAACCTTCTCCGAGAGCAGAGTAGAACTCGTCCCATTTCCCCAAAAGAGATTGAAAGAATGGTGGGCATCATTCATCGAAAATTTAGTTCCATCCAGATGCAGCTCAAACAAAGCACTTGTGAAGCAGTTATGATTTTAAGATCAAGGTTCCTTGACGCCAGGTATGTGAGGCTGTGAATCGACCGCACTGCTTCCCCCCTCACTCCTGCATGCTCTTCTCAGCGAGACTGGCTGGGTGGTCTTAGATGCTTCTTTGATTTGGCTATATGAGCTCTGCTCTATGAGCAGACAGGTGATCACCTCATGGCACCCTGCTGTCAGCCTTTTCTTGTTCAGGAAGTAGTGATGAAGGTAGCTGCCAAGTTAGTGACTCTGGAAACAGGTAGGATTAGTGTGGCTGCCCTGTCCTTTCCATTCTGATGCCAGAAGGATTTCTAAGAGTAATTTTCTGCATGAAATTCTACTTCAGTAAAGGTTTGTTTTCTAAGAACTTCTTAACATTTACTTTGCCTTGTGTATATTCTCTGAAAATAGTTGGAGATGCTGATCTTTCTCAGAAAGAAGCACTTTGAGAAAGCCTGTTCTGTGAGGAGTTAGCATGGTAGTTAATCCTCTGTGATGACCTGCCGAGTGACACAGAAGAATTGTCAAGTACTAGCACAGACTGACTGTGAGGATACCTCTAGGGCATTGCTAAAGCCAGTGGTCAGTTTCCAGATTTGGAAAGAAGTTACTCTATGCCCTTGCCCCCTTAATATCTGACAGAAGTCATCATTTTCATCCAAACCCCACAATATTAAAGAAAATAAGTAAGGCAATGTTTCAGATGAAAAACAAAATGTGTAGATGGCTATATGCCAGACAGACCTCTGTAGATCCAAGTGGGACACACTTTCCACTTAATTAGAAACCATGTTCCTCGTTAAGGAAAGCTCTGTATCTCATGGCTCTTCTGAATTCTTCTGGGACTCTCTTATACCATGTTCATGCTTCTCATACTTTCTTTCCTCTTTCCTTGTCTGTAGTTCCTGTTCATCCTGCTGTACTTAAACTCTCCCTAGTCCCTCTCACCCAGGCTCACTCATCTCCATGCCCCTTGCCTCCAAAGTCACTGTGATGCCCTGATGTTTTGCTTAAAACCTCAGTAGCCTCTTGGGGTTGGGAGTGTTAGTCAGTTGTAGGGCATGCGCTTAGCATGTATGAGAACCCTGGGTTCATCCTAGCGCAGAAGACAAATTAGATGAGACATGGCTGGCTTGTCATCGCTGGGTGACTCACATATGTACTCCTTAGCCCAGTGTCTGAGGCTCTTTGACTTGTCTTTACTTGAATCATTTTTGTTGTTCCTACTCTTGTGAAGATTTTTAGGGCTTGTCTTTGAACTGAGGTGAGAGAACAGGACCTTGCACACGACAGGCAAGTTTTCTACCATGAGCTACACCCCCAAGGCCTTTTAACAGCTTTTATTTTGAGAAAATCTCAGTGCCTAGGTTGCCTGAAACTTGTGAACACCCCGCTGCACAGTAGCTGGGGTTGCAGGCACGAAACTTAGCTATTTTAAGTTTCATTATTATTTCCAGCTTTAAAGAACCAAAATCATTGTATAAAATGCATAGACTGGAGACTGGAAGAGAGGGGTAAACAGTCATTCCTCTCCCATTCACTTTAGATCTTTTAAAGTGTTGCCCTTCTGTTTTTTTCATTTGTTTGGCAGTTAAAAAAAAACTGCTTTTGTGATGGTTCAATATGCTTCTTAAAACTTTACCATGAATAAATAAACAACATTTTTTCATTTGCATAAGGTTTTTTGTTGTTGTTTGTACTTTGTTTGAAACCAAGTCTCACTGTGTAACCCCAACTGCCCTAGAATTCTAGAATTCACTATGTAGACCATGCTGGCCTCAGACTTACAGTGAGCTGCCTGCCCAGTGCAGGGATTAAAGGTGTGCATCAACATGCCTGGCATAAGCTTTAATTTTTTAAAAAAATTTATTTATTTTTGTTTTATGTGTATGAGTGTTATGCTTGCATGTGTGTAAGTGCACCGTGTTGTACTAGGCCCATGGAGGATAGAAGAGAGTGTCAGATTCCCTGATACTGAGTTACAGATGATTGTTAGCTGTTATGTGGGTGCTAGGATTTGAACCCAGGCCATCTTCTCTTATTTGCTGAGCCATCTCTACAGCCCCATAAGCTCTAATTTGAAATAACACTTTAACAGTTGAACCTACCAAAATGGATTTATAATAATTTACTTAACATTAGCTTATTTTTTAGCATTTAAATAGTTTAGTTTGCGTTGTAGCTTGCCCCTCCCTCCATCCTTCCTTCTCTCCCTTTTTTCTTCCCCCATCCTTTCTTCCTTCTTCAATTACTTGTGCTGAAGGACATAATGGTAAAAAAGACAGGTTAATGGACTTGCCCTAGTTGAGAAAACAGTTGACAAGCAAGTGGACACATACACTATCAAATAATATTCTGTTTGTTAAGGTGATGAGTGGTCTAGGGTAAGAAGTGCTGTGAGGAGCACAGGCTGATAATAGGCAGAGGCACTATGTTTTTGTTGAAACTAATGTTTCACTGAAACTCTTTAAACATTGATTTTCCTTTTTTAAAAAAAATGAATGTATTATTTTTATTTTCTGTGTATGAATGTATTGCCTGCACATATGTAAGTGCACCCGTGTCGTGCAATGTCTGTGGAGGTCAGAAGAAGGCATCAGATCCCCTGGAACCAGAGTTATGGATGGTTTTAAGCCACTATGTGAAAGCTAGGAATCAAACCTGGATCCTCTGCAAGAGCAGCCAGTACTCTCTTAACTGCTGAGCTGTCTCTCCAGCCCTGATTTTTCTTTTTAAGACAGAAGCTCATTATGTAGCCCTGGCTAGCCCGGAACTCAATATGTAAACCAGGCTGGCCTCAATCTCACAGAGATCCACTTGTCTCTTCCTCCTGAGTACTGGGATTAAAGGCATGTACCACCAGGCTGGGCTCCAGCATTGATTCTTTTGGCTTTTGAAATACTTCCTCTGGGTTAATTCTCAGAAATCAAATTATCCCATCAGAATTGGAATGTTTTAGACTCCTGTTTTGTAACAGTTTTTCATGAACCCTCCCCTCTGGTAAGCCACAGAGTCACGGAAAGCCAAGACTCACAGCATCCATTCCAGTGATGACAGCAAGATCCTCACAGTCATCAGTTACAAAAATTGATTGATTGATTGATTGATGGACCAGGTGAATGCCACTTTCATTAATAAGTCTAAGTGCTGAAATCAGTTGAGAAGATGGCATTGGAAAACAGATGTTTTAAAGTCTTCGAATTTGAGCATTTTAGTAAAAAGTATGTCTGAGAGGACCCACTCAACACACATTGTCCCTCTTCCTCTTGTCAGCATGGGGGTCAATCTCTGCAGAAGTGCATTACCATAATGCATACATATAAATGATTTATTTCTCTTGTATGAAGAGAGAGCATGTCACAGAGCCTAGAGTGAGCAGAGCCAAGATCAGAGTGTGCAGAGCTGGGAGCAGAGTCATCACCACCCCCTCTGCCCACATCTTACTGTACAGTCACGCTGATGGAACACACACAGCCCTGGGACTGATGTGTACAGCACACTGGCCTGAGGCACAGCCGTTTAGAATGTGGCACCCCGGAGGGAGGTGCCATGCATTTCCTACAGGATGTGTTTCTGAAGAATAAATAAAATATAAGACCATACTATCCTATACCTTCAAGTAACTGCAGGTCCCTAGCTTCAGTCCATCCCTTCTCCTACCGCTGAGCGAGTCCTCGAGAATGAAAAGGAGAGCGTGTTGTTCTCTAGGCCAACATGGTCATCCAGGTGATCTCCTTGCTCAGTCCGCAGCTCCGGAAGGCCATGCTCATGTTTTCTTGATAATTGAATGAGCCTGAAGCATGCACCAGTGCCGCACATTTTATAATAAACTTGAATAAAGCTGCTGTTCTGGTAAAAGTGCCGTAACTCAGAGCCAGAATGGACAATGAAGCATCTGTTCTCTAAGGCTGTTTTGTTTGCCAAAACTTCCCCTGGGCAAATTCTCTCTGAGTCAAACTTCTTGTTTCCCTAGATAGTTTTCTTCTCGTGCCTCCTCTTACGTGTCCATAAACAAATGCCTGTCTGACATTTACTCCCGCCTGCCCTGACCTCGTACCTAGGTTCTGTGTTGCAGCTTGGGAATCACATGCCCACATACTTCCTTAAAGTGGAATTGAATGAAAGGTCTTGATTGAGGGTGGTTGAGGGTCAGAGTAGACAGTTACATATCAGTCAGCCCTAGCTCACCACTGCCTTCCAACAGTGAGGCCTAGCATGGCTGACCTTCCAGTTTTCCATATGTAGCTGGAAAGCTAGGTTTTTATGTGTCCATCATTACTGTGTAATTTCAACGAGGAATGTCTGCAGATTTGACACACTGAGTATCAGTTCTAGATCTTTCCTACCTTACTACCTCCCCACCCACCTGCTCGCAGGGTGTGCTCTGCAACATGCCCCTCCATGGTCTCATGTCTTTCTTTTCAAGCCACACACGATTCCTGCAGAATACAAATTGCTCTTCTCAGTGAGTTTTTCTTCCTGTCCTTCCTCGTCTTCCTTCTTCACTTCCTGCCCATTTCATTATCAAATTCTGTTGATTTTAATTCCCATACACTTCTTGAATCTCATCTTCCTCCCCTAGGACACATGGTTGAATGTTCCAAGAA
This sequence comes from Eospalax fontanierii, assembly GCA_035773235.1. NCBI lineage: Eukaryota > Metazoa > Chordata > Mammalia > Rodentia > Spalacidae > Eospalax > Eospalax fontanierii. The sequence goes on from CM069541.1 coordinate 54,540,435, forward strand.
GTTATTAAAATTGAGAAATTTCAGGACTGAAACATGAGATGTTTTACCCAAACCTAAATTTTGTACATGCTCCCTTGACTCTCTGGATGTTGAAATGGGGTCTGCATATTTGACCTGCTTCATTAGTGATATCCTGGTAACTCTAAGATTCAGACACTTTCACAGCCACCTTTTCTGAGTGTAGGATGTCACAATTGACAAAGTCATTAGAATTGTTTGGAAGAAAGTGGTAAGAGAATTCTCTAGGGAGGTGTTTTCTAGTCACAGCACATCTAATCTAAAGTGAAATCTGACAGATGCTGATATTCAGGAAGGAATTCTTCAAAACAGTAATCACAAGCACCAAATAGAAATGATATTTTTGCTACTTGAAATATGTTGTTAATAAATATTTGATCTTTTGGTGCTTGTGCCCCACTTCCCACAAAAACAACATATCTTTCTCCTGCTGCTTTTTCTCTTGTGTGGAAATTACACCTAAGTCCAGGTAGCTGCTTAAGCAGAAAAACCCATAAATCTGTGGACACATATGTATTTTTTCCTTCCTTCTTTCACCCATTGCCCTCCTCCTTGAGTTTCTGCTTCATCTGCCTTCCACATGGATCATGACCTCTGCCAGCTTTCCTTTACCTTCAGTTAGACCAGGGCAGCTATGTCTTTCCTTTGTATCCTTGTTCCACCACTCAGCAGGTCATGGCTTTTGCCGCCGAGCCTGACAACCTGAGTTCAGTCCTGGAACCAGCATGGTAGAAAGAGAGAACGGACTCCCACACATTATCCTCTGTCTTCCATATGTGCACTATGACACATGCACCCCCGTCATTAAATTATTAAATTAGTTATTAAATAAATAAATTGAACTTTTTTAATATGAAAACTTAAAGCCTTCCATAGCTTCCTGTTGCACTTAGACTAAAATCTGAAAAAACTTATGAGGTCCACTAAGCCTCTGTCCTCTGTCCTGTCCCGACCTTCCAGTCCCATTTCCGCATTCCCCAGCCTTTTTCTGAGCTAGAGTCTCCTCTAGCCCTTTAGACATGCCAAGTCCTTCGTGTCTGGAGGCCATTTCCTCTGCCCAGTCCTGCTCTCCTCTGCTCCAATTCCTTTCCAGGTTTTCTGGTCTCAGGAATGCTTTTCTGGGTCTGCAGCCTGTATCATTCCCCTGTTTGCAGGTTTGTAGCCCATCCTAGGTTGCAGCCTTTGTTGTTCCATTACATACTGTCCATTCTGCTTCGCTTCATACTTTTCCTCTGTGGTACTCTGTGGTCACTGTGATATATCATTACTTATTTCTATGGTCCTTGTCTAATGTCTTTCTGCTGTCTTCCCCGAGCCCTCCAGTTATCTGTAAGTTCTTTAGAACTTGTGTTTTATTCCTGTCTCATCATTTAATAGATAGAACATTTTAGGTCTTCAGTAAACTTTTGTTGAATAAAGAGAGAAATGTGTGTTTCCCATTCTCATATTTTTCTTAGTGATGCTAAATTTTGAAATGGACTGGGTACTGTCAGAGACTGCCTGGAGGTTGAGATGTGCCCTTGGAGTGATGAATTAGATCCTGGGATCCTTTCAAAATAGAAGTCGACTTTTTTTTTTTTTGTTCTAATTAATTGTCTCTTTGGTTAATACTGATTGTAAATGTGATTCTTTTTTTCTCCTCCTCCCTTTCCTTTTTTCCTGTTCCTCTCCTCCTCTGCCCTTGCTCCCTTTTCTTGCTTTTGTCATAGACGGAAAAGGCGTAACTTCAGTAAACAGGCCACAGAAATCTTGAATGAATATTTTTATTCACACCTCAGCAACCCCTACCCCAGTGAAGAAGCCAAAGAGGAGCTGGCCAAGAAGTGCAGTATCACTGTGTCACAGGTGAGCGCCACGGCCACCCTACTTCCTCTGCAGGGAAGTTACTAAAGAATTAGATATTTCCATTTTTTATTGCAAGTATTTAAAGCTTAAGCAGTTTAAAACAAAACAACAAAAACCTATGTGGCTGGGTGTAGAGATTCTATTCACCTCATAGTCCCCAGTGTAGCTCTTCTGTAGACAGGTAAGGATGCTATGGGGAGACACAGTTGACATGTACATAACCTAAGTGGCGTGTGAGCCTGGCTTTGCTGACTTAAATGACAGAGCTTTTTTAGTGAGAAACCAATTTACTTTTTGCTGAAAAGAACTTTTATATAACTTTTTGGTGAAAGCTTTGAGGAGTTCACAGAACCACACATAGGTAGTCATGTCATGTTTGAATTTTGTGGGATTTTCCCTTCCTTTTTTGTTGCTTGGAGTTGTTTATTTTTTAATGTCCATCTGTAGTCATTTGTAGCTCTAAGGTCTGCTAACATCTTCTCACATTCAGTTTTCATTAGACTGGGTTCTTTATTAAAGATTAGAGATATTTCAGTAAATATACAATAACTGTACTTCTTTAAAATATACAGACCCCCACCCAGGGAATGGTGCTGGTAGGAAGACAGAGTATTATAACCATTTTGAAAATTTTGGTGCTGTCATGTGCCCTTACCAGTCAACCCACAGTTTCACATCTAGTTGAAATTGCCCTGGAAAAATCTCTTGTCTACAAAGGTATACTAAGACATTGGGATAACATTCCTAGTAACACTGAAATGACCAAAACCTGGAAATAAGCAGTCATTAATTTGGCTAGAAAAATGGATAAATACACTGTGGAATCCTACAATGAAGTACTATACAGCAGTGAAAGAAAAATGTTGTCTAGCCATTTGTATCAGTTGTGTCAGCCACTTGTATCCTAGAATGGTAATGTCAAGTGAAATGCAAATTGCAGAATATATATATTCTATCTCCTATAAAATTATGGCTGGAGACACACTACTGAATATAAAGAAAAGGAAAGGATGATGGAAAAGAGTGCTGCAGGACAGGAGCAGGACAGAGATCGACTGAAGTGTGTTATAGATATGCATACATAAGGCAAGAAAGTCCTAGGTCGTTTACTAACTCTAAGTAACAGAATTATTCTTTAAAAAGTCATTCCATTTGCTTGTTCATCAAGTACTTGGCTTTTGTTTTTTTTAACAAATACCCACTGTAATCCCTGCAATGTGCGGCCATTGTGCTAGGAATAGAAGGCACATCAGAGAGTTTAACAGGTGAAATTCTTGTCCTACCTAGTAAAAATGTGCAGTGCATTTTCCAGAAGAAATGCCTTGAAATATTCTTGGCAGTAGTATTCCAGATAACCAAAATCAGAGACAGGGTAAATCAGTGTGGTTTATTATATATATTTGGAATATTATTCAGCAGTGAGAATGAACTACAGCTCTGTGCACCTGTACAATGCCAAAGAAATCATGGTTCCATTTGTGATAGGTTCAAAAGGAGGCAAAGTTACCCTTCTTACGATTTGGAAGTCAGGATCAGGATCGCTTTCCAGGTAGAGAGTATTTGGGGAAGGATGTTTTTTGAGTTAATTCCTGGTTTTGTGAGTATGTTTCATTTTGAAAGTTCATCAAGCTCTTGTCTTTATAAAGTATGTCCTTTTATTGTCTGTATATTCTTTATATCACAATGACAAAACCCTGTCCTTGAGATTAAATTTTTCAGACTGCGAGAAAATATAGATAGATAAAATAAAGGAGATAGTAAGTCAGAAAATGATAGGTACTGTGGAGAAAAATAAGGAGAAAGAGACCATGGGATTAGGAGAGGGAATGCTTAATAGGGGTGAACAAAGCCACCTTCTGAGCAAGTCTCTCTGTTTATGTGGGAAGAGATGGATAAGCAAGCTATATGTACAGTTGATGAGGAACATTTCAGGCAGAGGGAACAGCATACGCAGAAACACCCTGGAATGCAAGTAACTTGAGCCAGCAGCATGTGGAAGTAGGTACTCAAGAGATTGTGGTGTCTGATGGTGCCTGGACCTTCCAAGCCATGGGAATGATCCTGTGCTCCTTAGTTATAAGAGGATCTGCAAGCAAATGTATTGATAGTAGGCCATGGGAGGCAAGGGGAAACAGACACCAGCCTGTATGCAAGGGCAGTAATCGGCAGAGGATGATAGTGTCTTGAAGTAGAGTATCTGTGGTGGAGGTGAGGAACTGAGATTGGGTTCTGGATGAATTGGAAGAGCATAGCCAAGAGAGTGTACTGACAGTGGGAGGTGAGAGACCCTCAGACTACTAACTAGCCTAACGTCTCAACAGCAGCTCAGGGAAAGGAGACAGCCCTAGCAGTGCAGCTAAAATGTCAGATGACTGACATTTTTTGTCCTGAACACTGAGAGGATGGAGTTGCTATGAAGAATCATGGGGAAAAGTTGGGAGGAATAGGTTTTGGGGAAAAGACCAAGAATTTCATCTTGAACATTTTGAGTTCATCTGCACTGTAGTTCTTGAAGCTTACAGTATGTATAAAAATAAATAGGCACAGGTAGGTGAAAACTGAATAGTTTGTATTGGTCTTACATTAATTTGTGAGAATATGCTATGAATATAAGTCTCTTAGTATGGAATTGCAGCTGAACCAGAATTTGAAATCTCCTGTCGTAAGGCTCAGGATGCCTGCGAAGCTGGAGTTCCCCTTTTACACAGCAACCTGAGCATTCACAAAAGACTTCATATGCACTGACAATCATACTTAAATCTTCACATAGCCTTAATTAGTGGGGCAGATATTAATATGTTCTTACACTTTGGAGTAGAGCTAACTTGCATTGATTATTCAAGTTAATAAGCCATAAAACCTCCATTGTTCTCCTGATTCCAGTTTTGAATTTGAATGACTTTTGCCCTCTCTGTTAGGTGATTTTAGAATGAAAAATGTTAACTTATTCTCCATTGCTACTGTATTGAAAAGTACTGTAAAGAAAGAATTGCTTTTTTTTTTCCTTAAACAGAAGAGAACCTGAAATAAGTCATTAAGATACATTTCTTCCTTCATGCAGTTAACATATTCCGCCTTGAAAGTGGTGCACAGGACCTGTTTGTATAACAGTCCAGCATGGAAAAAGAATCGTCATCAAACCCTTATAGATGAGGAACCTCGGGTTCAGGGAATGATTTGGCAGGGACTGTTTCAGGCCTGTGTAAGTGGTAGAGCTGGGGTAGAGATGCTTGATGAGAAGGAATGCGAATTTTTACTTTTTCCTTGTAAGAGGCATTGTGGCTCATGAATCCCTGGGGCTCAGGATTGAGTCCGGTTTGTGCTGCGTGGCTTGTGCTGCACTGCTAGGGCTGTCTCCTTTCCCTGAGCTGCTGTTGAGACGTTAAGCTAGTTAGTAGTCTGAGGTCTCCTTACTCATTAAACTACTTACTCCAAAGCAGTGAATATTCAGTAAGCTAATTAAAATTTGTAAGTAAGATTTCCTTATTAAAAAAATCTATTAAAATATGAAGAAGCCTGTTAAAATAATAATTAGAGCAGGAAAAAAACAAAGATAACTATCAAATTACTGTATTGATTTCAGCTGTCCATGAAGGGCCTTTTCAGTTACTTTGGCAGCAGGCGCAGCTGAAGTGGATTTATTTCTGTGGCAAGTATGCCATCAGTGAAGTGCTTGAAGGGAAATGGCGCTCTTGTGTTAAGGAGGCTCTTTCACACCATGTTAAAAGACCATAGACCCTCTGTTCTGAAAGCTCCTATCATGTGTCCTAGTGGGGACAAGATGCCATTAAACAACACTTGAAGAATGAAGGAGAGGGCACTGTGGAGTTGTCACACCTAGTGCAGACTGTGCTGGCCTCCACTGTGTGAAGAAAGCAGGGGTTGGGGTGCTGTTTGCCATGCATGGGACAGAGATTGGCTTGCTCTTAGGGCTTACTCCAGGGATGACAGGCGTTATTTATTGCTTAGTGGACTTCCCTAAGGGAATCTTTGACACTCAGTCTGATGTGATTCCTAGATCCAAGATCAGAGGGACTCCTCTGTTCCCACGTTAGATTTTACTGCTTTTGAGTTTTCCTATCCTAGAAGTCTTTTCTGAGCGTGGACCCTCCAGTTTTTGCCTCTTACACGCTATCTTGTCCAGTTCATCTCTTCTTCCATGTAAATGTGCATTCCCCTCAATCCCTCTGCATCCTGTCTCTCATCACCGCATCTCACCTTTCCAGTGCCTCACTTCTGTGAGGCTTGTCAGGCCAGGAGGCTAATCTGTAAGTCAGGGTCCCAGCAGAAAACAGATGGCATGCTCAAAATAGAATAATTTGAGAAGATTTTGATAACGTGACTATTTATAAAACCGTGGGCAGAGCGTAGGGAAACAACAATGGATGATGTTGGCAGTACGTTCTGTTCCCACCCTTCAGCCTCAAGAGATGCAGGAAGGATTGCCATCTCTAAGAAGGGCAGTGCATAGAGAAACCAGTAAGAGCCCCGAAAGAGGCAACATCACAGCCCTCATCGGGGGAACACATGCTGTGGCCTCCCTTTCTCTCTTCTCCTACAGCCTGCAGCAATTGGCAAGCCTGAGGCAGAGGGCAGCCTCAGGGCCCACAGCGGGGTAGAGAACTGAGAGGATGCACTGATCTGGAGATAGACAGTGTAGCCCAAGGGCAAAGACTCCAGATTGGAACAGGCAGCATGCTGGAGCCTCCTGGCTTCCCACTGCTTCAGAGTCTGTGATGTTGCCACCCTGGAACCCTTCTCCAGAGGTGCCTTGGCCTTCCTTTCCTTTTCTATTGGCCTCTTTACTGTCCTGGCTCTCCTATCAGCTATGTGGGGAGCACATTACTTTTCTAAAATGGATATGGGTTTTGATAGCAGTAGCTACAAACAGAATAGTAAGTTCATTTGACCCATCAAAAGTGCTTCTCAGGATCATGGGATGTTTTCCTAGCCCAGTCAGCAGGTGGGCTGGTGCTTTGATGAGGAAAGAGAAATAAGACAGTGTTCTTGAGATGCATGACTGACAAAACAGAAGTGCCTTAGAGGTCACAAGTGCAGATACATGCCATGTACAGGTACTGTGTGAGAAGAGGCTTACTTCTTGCTTAACAGCCTCAGGAAATCCCTCTAGGAAGATGATGTGCGGAACTTGGAGAAAAATGAATGAGACTTTGCCAAGAATTGAGGAGAAAGGAAACTACATCAGCAGAAGGCTGCTTTGTGAGGCCACTAGACCGAGTTTTGTCATGTGGAGTTCTGGTCTAGGAATCAAGGTTGCAGACTCTGAAATCTCAGACCAGCCGGCTTGCTGATCACAGCGCCTCCCTGTTTACTCTCTCTCTAGCGAGTCATTTTACCTCATGTAAATGCGCGTGTATACACAGTTGTATGACTGGGATCCAAACAGTGTGCCCTTCATAGAATGAAGATGTTCCATGAGAAAACACATGAGAAGTACTCGAGATGCCTTCGGGCTCAGTGGGAGTGACCTCAGAGAGTGTTCCGTTTCTCCTGTAGAATCTCCATAGAGAAGCTGCTCTTGGATTCCTACTCTGTCCAACATGACTTCAGGTGTTAGCACTAGAGAGAAAACTCCACACCTAGTTCATAGCCTCCACTTCACACTCTCACAGCGTCTTTTCCTTCCCAGTTCATACCATCGTTGTAATTCTAAGGTTGAATGGTCTTCACCTTCAGGTGTAAATAACATGTTGTTTGGAATAATTGTTATTCAGTCCTGTATTCTTAATGTTTAGCAGTGTCAAGTGCACAGATTTGCAGTGGGTATTTCCTAGATAAATGATTTATAGTAATAGGATGTGATGTTGAAAAGTCAAAATTGAACCTGATGGGGAAGGGTCTGCATTTGTAAGACTGAACACTTTAAATGTCTGTTTGTATCCATTAATTTATTCAAGGTAACTTTAGGTACCATTTTGTTAGTGAATGCAACAGAGATCCTATCCTGGAACAGTTCACATTCTAGTGAGGAAAGGAGGATTGTGTGTGTATCTGCATCCATGCATATATGCACCTGTATTTATGTATAATTATATAATTCACATTAATATACTTCATATAATTATTATAAATATACACAATTGTATGATAGGTTGCACAACATCATAATGAATAAGCAAGGTAAAATGTTACAGTAATTAGGCACTATGTGATCTTATACGGTATGAAGTGCTATGACATAAAATAAGAAGGAAATGTATTCTGAAGTAAGGATGCATCATCAAATTTGTGAAAAGTAACTCTAGCATTTCACATAAGTTTGAATGTAATAAATGAATGCTTTCCAAATATTATAGCAAATTCCAAGCCCCAGATTCACAAAGAACTGTAGTCTCTATACAGAATAAATAAGTAGGAATCCACAACAAACAGTCAGAGGCATCCAGAGGAGAAAGTAAGATCACCTTCAATATAGTAATAGACTGACTACTAATTTCTCTCTTTTTTATGTGTATGAGTATATTGCCTCCATGTGTGTAAGTGCACCTGTGTTGTGTGATGCCTGCAGAGGTCAGAAAGGGCATTGGAGCCCCTGGAACTGGAGTTACAGATGATTCTTAGCTGCCATGTGGGTGCTGGGAATCAAATCCTGGGTCTTCCACAAGAGCAGCCAGTGCTCTTAACTGCTGAGCCATCTCTCCAGCCCCAAATTCTCTTTTAAAAAATTTTATTTTTATGTGTATGTGTATATACCACATGTATACCTGGTGCCTGTGGAGGCCAGAAGAGGGTATCTGATCCTCTGTAACTGGAGTTACAGCCAGTCATGAGTCATCAAGTGGGTGCTGGGAACTGAACCCTGATCCTCTAGAAGAACAGCCAATGCTTTTAACCATTGAACTCTCTCTCCAATTCCCAACCACTAACTTCCAGTGCCCGACCGCTAATTTCTTAACCAAACATTAAATACATAATATAGTGGAGTAGTATCTTTGAAGAAATTATTTACAGTAAATGCCAGCTTAGATTCTATACCTGCCAAAAATATCTTTTGATAGAAGTCACAGTCATTTTTATTAAAATTGAAGAATTTGATGCATAAGAGGAATTTTTCATAGAGAAGTAAAAAGATTGCTGACAGAGGGTAGCAAGTTCAGGTAGGAGTAGAAAAGCAAACAGTGAAAGTATATGGGTTTAAGAAAAATCTGTTGCATCAAAATGCTAATAACATCTTATTCTGTTTATGTTGTATATAGAAGTAGAATACAGTGATAACGGCCTGTAAGTGATAAAGGAAGGACATTTTAAGGATCTTGCATTCTCTGGGAAAGTGCCAACTAATAGAAAAGGGTCAGTGTTCAACTTTATTCATAAAAAAGTGAAATCCTTAGCCACTTAATGAATGCTAAAAGACTGTGTAACTTTCAGATAAACAGCAAGTGAAACATGGAGTGATTCTTTAAAATAATGAATCTTAAAGAGGTAAGAAAAGGGGGTTACAGTACTGAGTAAGTGGAAGAATTTAGAATAAGGTGATGGTTTCCTAAACATAGCAATAATCACAGTAGTATGTTGGATAGTCTAAGCAATCAAAAACAGTTAAAATAAAAATTAAGTGTAATTATGTCTTCTTTAATAGACATACTGAAAACAGAAGGACACAGGAAAAATAAGAGTAATGTAAAAAAACATAAGAGATAAGCAATAACCAAAAGAAAGTATGCAGATTTAAAGATATACTTCAAAACAAAAAGTTTTACTAGAGATGAAGAGGGATACAAAATAATGATGTGATGGCACTTCTACATTTGCAGGCACCTAATGACACCCACTCAAAATCGTAAAACAAATAAAAAATCACAATAGAAGAATCTCACACCTTTCTGTTACTAATTTAACCTATTAATAAAACACTGCTTCTAGGACTTTAGCATGCCAGAGAATGATCCAAAGTACTGTTAGATCCCAGATTCCAGAACCCCATTCCTAGAAGTTCTGAATCAAAGGGTGTGTACTGGGTCTGACCTTTTGTAGCTTATAGATTGATATTGATGCTATGGTTCTGAAACCACATTTTAAGTAGCAGAAATATAGATCTGAACACAGATTTTCAGTTGGCAAAGCTGACCTAGTAGACATACATAGAACAGTACCTCCAATAACTGCAGAATATATATGTATATATATAAATATATATGTAAGACATTATATATCCTGAGATAATAAAGCACTTCAAATAAATTTTATTTATATATTTATGTGTGTATGTATGTATTTATTTTGGTTTAGAGCAGGAGTAGGGTCTCAAGTAGCCCAGGCTAGCCTTGAACTTTCTATATAACTTTTGATCCTCCTAACTCCACCTCCTGAATGCTTGAATTATAGGTAAGTTCTACCATTACTAACTTCTTAATAAATTTTAAACAAAAAGTATGCTTTCTGACTGAAGTGGAATTAAGATGGAAATCAGTAACAAAAAGATAACTAGAAAGTTTCCATGTGTGTTTAATAAGCCCTGAATTAATAAAGAAACTACAGTGGAAATTAAATATTCTAACTGAATGATATTGAAGATACAACATATCAAAGTTTCACAGAATTCTACTAAAGCCATGCTTAGAAATGCATGTTAAATACATATCTATATGAAATATGTATATATGGTATGTGTATATATGTGTTTATATGTGTGTGTGTATACACAGAAGACTGGAAACCGGTGATGTCTCAGAATATCAGGGGACACTAATATAGGACCACAAGCAGTAGAAAAAAAGGCACTAGTAAAATAACTGCAGAGATTACCAGAATTGGAGAAAAACACACCAGAGCTCAACCAAACAAAAAAGTCAGCTTTCTGTCTTGGGATCTTAGTTCCACTCTCAAAGGCAATTAGCAATGTTTGATACAGTCTTTCTAAAACTTGTGTATGTGTGTGTGTTTGAGACAAAATGTCCCTGTAGCCCCACATGGCCTGGAACTCACTTTGGAGACAAGGCTGGCCTCCTCCTCACTGAGATCCACCTGCCTCTGCCTCATGAATGCTGAGATTAGAGGCATGCTAAAAGATTTCTTATGCTTGTTCTGTTCAGATATTTATACTTAGCCATATCTACATTGCTTGCAGTACCCTTTAATTCTTGTTAACAATGTATCTTAGAAATTTTTTAGTTTCACTTCATGACTCCATTTTGTTCTTAGCAGTGATCATGTAGTGTTCCATTATATGGGGGTGTCATGATTGAATAACCAAGCTTTCAAACTGCTAGATAAACTAAACTTGGGTGTTTTGTCTTTTGCCATGATAAAGAACACAGCAAGGGACTGGAGAGATAGCTCAGCAGTTAAGATCACTGGTTGCTCTTATGGAGGATCTGATTTGGTACCTAACCACCCACATGTCAGCTAACAACCATCTGTACCTCCAGTTTCAGGGGCTCCAACACTCTCTTCTGACCTCCACAGGCATTGCACACATGTGGTGCACTTATATACATGTGGACAAAAGACTCACACACACAAAGACTACAGCAGGAAACACTGTCTCCTTATATTGTGGGTCATACATTTTTGTAGTTTGAATTCTTAGGAATGGAATAAAACAGACATGTTTCTAAGTTGGAATGGGGAAGCTCAAAGGAAAAAATGATTAGTGGGCCCATGATCTAGAATCAGACCACCTCGGTCCAAGTGGTTGCTCATTGTTTCCTGGCTGCATGTCTGGAAAGGTTATTTAAATTCCTTATGCCTCAGTGTTCTCACCTATAAAATATGGAAAATGGTAAGACCCACCTCATTTGATAGTTCTGAGGGTTTGGGAAGCCATTTATAGGGTGCTTAGGATAGAGCTTGGCATTGGAGAGCCTTCTATAAATGTTTATACTTATTATTAAAAGAAGAAATGTGGTATCTACAAAGAGAGGGTGGGGGTAAGATTAGATTTAAGAGGTGAAAGCTCATGAAAAGAGGGGCTGCTTTGAGGAGCACAGTGCCTTCCGAGCTCATTGAATGTGTAGGATGGTCTGGCCAGAGAAGAGCCTCAAAGTGGAATCATTGGCAAAGCCATCAGTGGCCTGGGCTTGTGAATTGCACAGGCTGATCTCAGAGCCCAGGGGTGGAAGGAGACTAAAGGACTGATGGGACCATGTCAAGTGACAGTAGAAGGCCAAAGCAGAGAAATTCTAGGGTGGTATGTTTTCCTTTTCTCTCGTTTGTCTTTTTAGACTTGTTAAACCATTGCTCTGCAGGCCCACCAGGTTCCTTACCAAAGCTCATCTGAGTTACTTGGAGCCCATGAATGGCAGGCAGAGGTGATGTCCTTTTGTATCACATACCTTGAGAAATTGGAGCTTTGACTTCAGATACTTGTGCACTTGCTATAGGAAAGTGGGGAGGACATCAGATCCACACCCCCCACCCTTGTAGTAATAGTGACGTGACCTAGAGCAAGTGGTTTAGATTAGAATACTACTATTTCTTCAGGGGATTTAGGTTACTGGTATAACTCTTAGCACAGAGCAATGTGGAACGAGTGCTTGATCAGTGCCACTTTAACATTCATTCAGTCTTTTGGGTCATTGGTGGAAGGCTGATCTTTCAGAATTTCATAAAGGTTCCAGAAAGAGGGAACAGGAGCTAGAGGTTCTGACCTCTGCACACCTGTATGTAGCCCCAAACACCCAGCCCTCACAGACTGTGAAAAGGCGAGATGCAGGGAAGGGAGGGACTCAGAGTTTATAGACTCTGATGCATGTGGTGTAATTTTGGTGAAATGTATTTATGTATTTTCAATGGTAGAATCCCTTCAGAGGGTAGACAACCCCCCCTTTAAACAAAGCCAGTGAGTGGCTATGGGTTCAAAGGATGTGACAAACCCTCGAGTGGCCTCCAGTATTAGAAGAAATGGTCAAGAGCAGGAAAGAGCTTTGGCCAGCCCAAGATAAGTTGTGTGGATCCACTGCCTACTGCTGACAGACAGAATGAAGCTGGAGTGAGGACAGAGGTGGAAGGCATGGGTGCAGTGGAGGAAGTGGTTACTGTACACACTTGACTGTACACACTTGAAGATGTTCTCCCTCTAGGACCCGCTGCCACCTGCCTCTTGAGGGGTCCCTGGGGGAGACGGAGGGAGGAAGCACCGTAGGAAGTCCTTCAAAACCTGAGGGCACAGGTTTTATGTAAATGGCCTCTTATGCTGGCATGGAGGGGGGCAGATTTTCTGGATTTTTCAAAAGAAAAATTGGCATGTATTTGGATGTTGAATAAATAAAGCTTAGGATATTTTTATAGAGGACTGAATAAATTTTATGTTTTTATTTACAGGCATTAGATTTATATGAAACTTCCCAGGGTAAAAATCTGCCCAGTTATTATTTAGAGTGCCCTTGAGTTTGAATTCTGGGATGTCTTATGTTACCTGGGTGATGGCTCCACCTTTTGGGGATCTGGTAAGAGCTGGGACACCTGTGCTGTAAGAAGATTCCCCAGAGCCTAGGAAGGAAAAATGTGGTATTGTTTATGTAACCTAAGGATAGGAGGGAAGGAGGGAAAGAGAAATGACCTTGAAGGAGACAGCATCTGTTCATCTAGAAGCAGCCCTCTAAAGTATATTTTAGGGAGATGGACAGTGCTATCTTTCTGTGTACGCTGTGGCTGCAAGGCTGGCAGTTGCTATACTCTTGCAGAGGAGCCCCTTTGTGAATGTCATGATCAGTTATCGGTCTATCATGCATAGACTAGAAAGGGCAAAGCCAATATGTAAGGATGTCAGCACATTATGGCAATAAAATTTTTCTCAGCCTCAAATAAAAAAATACTGTACTTGACAAGTAGATCTACTTAAATTATTTCTGAGGCTATGGAAACAGAATTCTAAGTCCCTTGGTTTTCCCATTAGGTGTGGACTGTGTTCTAAAAGTTGGTTTCTAATCACTTTTTATAAGTTTGGAGTTTGTTTTCTAAAATGAGAATAAAAATGTCCAGATTCTTGGGCTAGGCCATAATTCAATCATAAAGGTTCTGAAGGGTTTTGCACTGGAAAGTTTAATATTCATGATAGCCCCATGAAAGGGTATCCTGGTCCCTCTTGTAGACCCGTACAGGTGAACCTTCTGTCTCGTGAGTGGCCCACAGCAGGCAGGCAGGACATGTCACTGGTTAGCTCTCAGACCCATTTATCTGCCTGTCCTCTGTAGTCTTGGGGGAAACATACCTTGTGGCTGTCTGGTCTTTCTGCCCTTTAGAAGCTACTGGACAGGAACCTTGAGTGACAGAGGAGTGAATGAGGTGAGGCTTACAGTTTATCAACACATTTACCTGAAAGCTGAATTATCTTGGTGTCCATCCTTTATTTAAGCCTGAGCTAGTAATGGGGACAAGAACATACTGATTAGGGAGAAACTGTTTGATAGAAGTGAGATCACTCACGTGGAGATACACTGCCATGTTCCATTTTACACGACTTCATATTTCAGCATTCTGTAATCTGGTTGTTTAATTAGGCACAGTACATAAAGCATGCATCACAGGTAAACATGGGAGACAGAGTGGCAAATTTTTCCAAGACTTGTGCTTCATAAATTTTTGGTTTGCTAATTTCAGTAATGATGTTTTTGTGTCAGCTGCCTCCTCTCCAAACAAGTGAAACTTCTCTCCCTGACAGAGTTTATAAGGAAGCAGCACAGAGGATGAGCCAGCACCCCAAACTTCTTCAGATTAAGTGTTATTTATTTATTTATATTTTATGTGTATGAGTAATTTGCCTGCATGTATGTAAGTGCACCTGTGTCATGTAGTGCCCTTGGAGTTCAGAAGATGGCATCGGATCCCCTGGAACTGGAATTAGGGACAGTTGTTGGCTGCCATGTGGATGCTGGGAATCAAACCCAGGGCCTCTGCAAGAACAGTCAGCTCTCTTAACTGATAAGCCATCTCTCCAGCCCCCATATTAAGTCTTTAAGTGATTATTTTCTCTTTAACTGTTGTTATTAACATGATAATTAAATGTGATAGAAATAGAAGGTACAATTAAAACTAACTGGGACTGGAGATATGGCTCAGTGGTTAAGAGCACCAGTTACTCTTGCAGAGGACTGGAGTTTGATTGCCAATACCCACATGGTGGCTAACAACTGTCCATAACTCCAGTTCCAGGAGATCTGACTCCCTCTTCTGACCTTCTTGGGCATTGCACTACACTGGTGCACTTACACACATGCAGGCAATACACTCATACATATGAAATAAAAATAATAAATAAAATATTTTTTAAAACTAATTGATAAATGGTTTGTTGATGACTATAAAGACATTGTAGATGGGTTTGCTTTTTATTTTGAAAATGTAAAGCTGTCAGGAAGTTTTAACAGTTTTAGATTTACAGAGTGTCGAATTTTAATTTTGTTTCAGAACTTTCAGATCTCCCACCTGAAACCTTTTCCAGATTAAAAAAATATATAAGAGGTGGTTCTGGAGCCCAGCATAAAGCCTACACAAAAACATTTAAAGTTGTTGTGTGACTCTTCAGTGATACTTATTTACTGTTAATGTGATGGGGTAGAGTATACTATGTTGTCCAGCCTGGACTGTCCTTTTGGCTCAGACAGTGCTGCTTTAGTGTCCCAAGTACTGAGACTATAGGCATGTGCCGCCATATTCAGCCTTCAGTGTTTCTTTGAAAACAGTGGTGGGACCTCAGGAGATAACTCTGGGGGTAAAGTGCTTGCTGCTTAAGCATGAGGGTCTGAATTCAGATCCCCAGTTACCCATGTAAAAAGCTGGGCATGGAGGCACACATCTGTAATCCCAGCAATAGGTGGCAGAGACAGGAGGATCCTTGGGGCTTGCTGGCCAACCAGTTTAGGTGAGCAGTAGAGGAAGACACCAGACATGGACTTCTGGCCTTCACAATTGAACATATAGGCAGATATACCCTCTTCTCCACATGTATACACATGTACTTTAAGAAAAAAGAAAGAAAATTTATTCACTAAAAAAAAAACATTTTTCTAATGAAAAACTAATGTTCTTCTAAAGACAATTTGAATGATACTTGAAAACACACAAAAATAGAAATTCTAGTTGCATACTGCATATGACATTGCTATCGACAGTGAACTGCACTCTGGATGGTGTTCTCTAAGATTGTATGCCTGGTGGTATGGCTGTCTTGGTTTGTGTGAGTATTGTACACACTATGAATATACAGGTAGCAGCTAGTATGTAAACCTGTTCTTAGGTAATATGTGACATCAGACCACCCTAAATAATCACAGATTGGTGGTTGGAGCTAATACTTCTTTCCTGTGCATAGAAGTCTTTATATGTATATGTGCATATGTCTATCTGTGGGTATTAAAAAAAAACAAACATCATGTTGTATGAAAGGAAAATTAATGGTTTTTCCCTCTGCAGTATATTATGGATAGTTCCTATGTCAATAAGTATTTCCTCTCAACGTGATCTTTAATCAGTGACTGTTTCCACCACCAATCACTATAAATTTTATCCTTTTGCTATTATAAATAGGACTGTGGTACGTGTCTTTGAACAAATATCTCGAATTATTCCTCAAGATAAGGCCAAAGGGTGTGTGTGTGTGTGTGTGTGTGTGTGTGTGTGTGTGTGGTGTGTTTGCTGGCATAATTTCTGGAATAATTATGCTAAATAATAAGACAAGAGTGTGTGCACACACACATATACACTCACACACACGCTGGTTTGTTTCAGAGCATCTTTGATTTCCTGGAACTGACCAGTTCATTCCTGGTCTAGCTGCACTTGTTGTGTCCCATGAGAGTGGTTGCCTAGTGAACCCAGTTCATACAGTGAAGACGGTCTTCTCCACGCACACCCTGACCTAGGGCTTCCCAGCTATACTCACAGAGGGATTGGCTCATAACCAGAGTTAGCCCAATCTCACAAGGCAACAGTCTCTGGTGCTTCGCAGCAGCAGGTGCTCCCAAGCTGTGCACATTGGTATGAAGGCCTCCTTGCACATGTGTATTTTTCTTCCTGAAACCCATCTCTTTAACATCATTGTGCTGGAAGCCTCATGCCACTCATCTATTTCCTCCTCCCCTTACCCCTTTCCCATCTCCCTTTTTCCTGTTGTCTGAAAGAAGAAAATATTCTGACCCAGTACTGCAAAGTCTGTTGCCCCAAAGTGTAAGTCCGTTTTTGGTCCTCAGAAAGAGATGATATGGAATATATTGGTGATAACCAGTCCTTCAGAATTTTATAACTCCCCACCCTACTGATCAAGAAATGCATGTATAATAAACTTCACATTTATTATTCAAAATAAGTGGTTTTATTTATCCAGGTAAATATTGCTTTGACCAATTTTAGACTAACTATAATGATAGCTTAATCCAGAAGGAAATATTAAACATGTATAGCCTTATAATTACAGGAAATAAAAACAATTTAAAATGTAAATTTCTATATATTTTTGTTGAGCATAAAAGTATATTACATTAGAATAATATGGGAAGGAAATAAAATGGAAATATACTTTTAAGAACAAAAGAATATAAAATTCTGGACTTAAAAAGCAAGCTTAAATGTTTTTAAAGTGGATAGTGGTTATTGAATTGCTGTGCTATTTATGTTTGGTTGGCTACGTTTTAAAGAATAGTGTTGCAATTTTATTTTGAAATGTCAACATTTATGACATACTGAATAACATTGTTTACAACTCTTAAGACTTATAATGAAAAATTGTAGAGGCCAACTTTAAAAACGTGAAAGGAATAAAAAATATCTGAGTGGGTACATGATTTTTCAAGATAACTTTAGAGTGGATTCCAGCAAAATGCTCACAGACCCTCAGCATTGCCCATTTGCTGCCACCTTCTACCTCAGCCACCATGTAGTAGACCCTGGGGCTGCAGAGTTGAGGTACAGAAGTATGAGGTGCCTCCCAAGTTCACTGGCCGGCTCTGCCTGTCTCTTCCTCTGCTACAGCTGGCCCACCTGCAGGGTTCTTGGCTCTGGTGCATCCCCAGTGCCTTCCTCTCTTCTCCTGCAATGTTGCTTACTCACCGATCTTCCTTTCAAACCTGTTTCTTGATGCTCCCGGCCTCTTCCTTTAGAATGACTTCACCACCTTTCACCATCAAAAGAGGAAACAGAAGATAAGAGGAGAGAGTTAGGTTAGGGAAGAACTAATCCTCCCTGAGACCTTGGGTCTTGGCAGAGGAGACAGCAGCTCATATTGTGGTCCTTTGTGTAGCCATAGGCTTATGGAAGGTTTGATACTGAAATTAGGAGTCTCAATAAAAGTGCTAATGAATGGATTTGAAGCTAAGGACCAGTTTGCTCTCTTTACTTTGGAAGTCTGATTCCTTAGACCTGCTGGGCCGTCTCTGTAGCTCAGTGTGTCTTCATCACCATCCTGCAGGCTTTGTTTTTTATTTTGAGGGTCTGGCATTTCATTCATGAGCAGATTGTCAATCTAGACTGAGGCCATAGCACCTAAGGCAGTACTGGCTATAACAGATGCTCAGTAAGCATTACTCAAACTGATTATAAAAACAGAAATTCTGCAGGGAAGTCCTGGGTTGAATTCAGGTTTCATCACGGTTTGCTGTTTGTTTTGGGGAAACTTGTGAATGGTCTTGCTGTCTCATTCCTTCATTGATAAAACATGGATGGTAACAATTTCTAATAGTGATCAGGTAACGCATATGCCAAGATCATTAACACACCAAACCATTCTGTCAAGAAGATATGCTATTAATATTCTCATTTCATATAAGCAAGGACTCTAAAATAACCTGTTCAAAGTCACTTAGCTTATGAGTGACAGCTGTGGATTTGAAAACAGCGGGAGTCCAAGGCATTTGGCCTTGGCCTTGGGCACCACCTGCATCTGACTTGACTACCTGATTTGAAAGTTCAAAGTAAGGATTAATGAAAGCCTTCTTTTAAAATATATTTTAGTTATTATTTTTTAATAGTGTGTATTTGTATGTATTGCCTGCATGTGTATAAGTGCACCCGTGTTACACAGTGCTCGTAGAGATTGGAAGGTATCAGATTCCCAGGAAATGGGCTGGAGCAATGACTCAGTGGTTAAGAGCACTGGCTACTCTTGCAGAGGACCCAGGTTTGGTTCCTAACACCCACATGGCGACTAACAGCTATCTGTAACTTCAGTTCCAGGGAATCCAATACTCTCTAATGCTCTCTTCTACAGGCATTGCATGACCAGGTACACTTACACACATGCAGGCATAATACTCATACACACAACCTAAAAATAAATTTTAAAAAAAGTGAAACAGCTTTGCAAATGTGATCGTCATTTCCATCCTATGTCGAAAACACTGTAGAATTCTGTTGTTTTGTTTGATGTTGAGGTTGAACCCAGAGCTTTGCCCATGATATCATTGAGCTACATGACCAGTCCAAAATCAGCTTTCATTTTTAAAATGGTGATCTGCAGCACTCAGGTGGGGATATGCATTTCTGTAGCACATACAGGAAACTGGAAGTTTTCTGGGTCACTTCTTGGCCTGAGTGAAAGGATCCAGGAATTGAACAGCCTACACAGTGTTCCTTCCTCACTCCCCTGACCTCTGTGGCGCTATCTGTAGTCAGATAAGCATGAGTGTCACCAGGAAAAAAGTGCTTGTATTTTTATTCTCCTTTTTAATTGATTCTAAACTTCTTGCCTGGCCCTGTGCCCCTGCACAGTTCAGGGCTATGAATCTTTGTTGTGTGGCTCAAAAGAAAAGC